>JBBPBX010020504.1:22950-35890 GCA_038048925.1 Garcialebias charrua | reverse complement strand
TATACACACACACACATATATATATACACACACATATATATATACACACACATATATATATACACACATATATATACATACACATATATATACATATATATACATACAGTATTACATTTTTTTGAAATGTGCACAAAATTAACTTAACTTTAAAGACTTATTTTGTCCCAATTTGGACCCCACTGAGCTCTGCAACTACAGGCCAATATCAAAATTGCCTTTACTTGCTAAAATTTTGGAGAAGTTAGTTACTGCACAGTTGAATACTTTCTTGCAAAGTAATAATATTCTGGACAAATTTCAATCTGGTTTTCGCAAAATGCACTCCACTGAAACTGCCTTATTAAAAGTATCCAATGACATTTTGATGGCTGCAGACTCTGGTCAGAGCAGTGTTTTGATTTTATTAGATCTTTCTTCAGCTTTTGACACAGTCGACCACACAATTCTAATACATCGACTGCAACATGAATTAGGATTTTCAGGAACTGTTTTGAAGTGGTTTTCCTCTTATTTGAACAACAGAAAATTTTCAATGTTTGTGAATAACATACAGTCTAAGACCTCTCCGTTAATGTATGGTGTTCCTCAGGGTTCAGTCTTGGGTCCTATTCTGTTCATTTTATACATCACCCCCCTTGCAAAGATTATAAATAGCTTCAGAAATGTCTCTTACCATTTCTATGCTGATGACATTCAACTCTATTGCTCCTTCAATGACTCAGAATTACACAAGTTATCTGAATTAGTAAACTGCGTGTCCCATATTAAAGCTACAGTATGTAAGATTGTAATGTAGTCTGTAACTTTTCAAACAATATATTTTTAACATATTTCTTCACTCAGTCACTATCTACTGACAAACTGATGTTAGACAAAGTAATCTCTGAAAAAAACTATAGTCCCCTTGCTTCTCTATCAGCATTTATAAAAACACTGAAAACACAGAGTGACCAGGACACTGACAGCCAATAAAAACAGAGTTTGTAACCAGCCAATAAAAACCAAGCTTGAATTCGAATCAGCCAATAAAAACAGAGCTTGAATTTGAATTTTAACAGACCACAAGGGGGCAGTGCCATATATGGCTCTGAGGGGGAGGGATCAGAATGCTTTGCTTGTTGAAATTTTTTCTAAGTGCTGATGTTCTACAGAAACTGCAGACTCCACCTTTAGCTGTTTTGAGTGACGGAATCAGCAGCGGTGGCTGTTCATTCAACAAGCCGCTGCGGTTTAAAGTCTTTTTTTGCGACGTGGTTCGAAGCTGAGGGCAGCCTTGACTTCCAAGCGACAGCGGTGAGGCACGGCCGGGCTGTGAATGGTTGGAAGGATGTCGGAGGGGAATGGATTGTCAGGAAGTGATTGTGCAGAAATGGAAGAGGGAGGGGATGGTGTTGAAAATGAAGGGGTATGGCAGGCTCACAAAACTAAAAATAAAAGGAAAAAAACTAAACATCAAGTTGAGTCGTCTGCATCTGGAGCTGAAGATGAAATAGTTCGGGTACCGGTAATAGAGTTTAAAATCGTCTTGAAGTTTGTTAAAGAGGGACTGTCATTTGGTACGTTGAATCCGATTAAGCTGACTAAAGAAATCAACTCGCTACTTGGAAAAGTGAAGCTTGTGAAAGTGCTTCGAGATGGTTCTTTATTGTTAATATGTAATGATGTGAAACAAAAAGACAGAGCGCTACATGTAAAAAAAGTCCTAGGAGAAACTGTGAGTGGGAAAATTCTTGATGGTAAGAAATATGTACGTGGTGTTATCTCAGGTATTCCACCTAATGTGCCAATTGAGGATATTAAATCTAATGTTTCAGGAGGGAGAGTAGTCGAAGCCAAACGACTGACAAGAAATAAAAATGGGGAAAAGAGTGACAGTTTTTCCATAATGTTGAAATTTGAAGAGAATAGTCTGCCGGACAAGGTGTTTGTGGGTTATATCAGTTATACTGTTCGACCGTTTGTTCCTCCACCCTTAAGATGCTTCAAATGTCAGAAATTTGGGCATATTGCAGCAGTGTGTCGAGGACATCAGAAGTGTGGGAGATGTGCGGGAGATCACGAATATGGGAAATGTAGAGATGGTGCTCCACTGAAATGTTGTAATTGTGGGGGTGATCATAGCTCTGGTTTTAGGGGATGTGAAGCTAGTAAAAGAGCTGAGGAAATACAAAAACTTAAAGTGACTACGGGTATCACCTATGCTGAAGCTATAAAGAAAGTCCCTGTAAAGCCAGTAAGTCATCCAAAGAAAATACCGGAAACGGGAAAAGTAGAATCTAATGTTACAGAAAGCAGCAAAGTAAGCGAAGACGTCTTAATCTTGAAAAAAGAGGATTTTGTTCTGTTCATGGTTGAGGTTGTGAATTGTACTGCTCAAACACAAAGAAAAACAGAAAAAATACAAATAATTGTAAAGGCAGCTCAAAAATATCTAGACTACAAATCTGTTAGCTGGGAGTCGATCAAGGAAAAACTGGACGAGATTCAATCTTCTCAACCTCCATCATGCAGCGGTGGCCTTGCCTCCTCATGTTGATCATACTTCAATGGAATGCAAGGAGTCTACTTAGTAATGGTTTAGAGTTTAAAAAATATATTTCTGATTTACTAGTTAAACCTCATCTGATTTGCATACAAGAAACCTGGTTTAAACCCCAATTGGACTTTATAATACAAGGATATTCAGCTATTAGAAATGACAGAATAGAAAGACAAGGCGGAGGAGTGGCAACTTTTATACAAAACGGTCTAAGTTACAAAGTAGAATCAATTGATAAAAATCATGAAGCAATAGTAATAAAAACTTGGATAGGCAATGGTCAGATTTCAGTGATAAATTTTTATAATGCGAACAAAAAGTTGTCTATTCAAGGACTCAATGAAATAAATTTACAGAATGATTGCAAGACTTTATGGTGTGGTGATTTCAACTCGCATAATAACTTATGGGGAAGTAAAAATACAGACATAAATGGAATGATAATTGAAGAGTTCCTTGAATTACACTCAATGGTTTGTGTAAATGATGGTAGTCATACTAGATATGACTGTAACAAGAATTCAGGAAGTAATATAGACCTAACATTAGTCTCTACTGCATTAGCAGGAATTACATCTTGGGAGGTGCTAAATGATTTTCCCATGGGAAGTGACCATTTTCCTATTAAAATAACAGTTGGATCTGAAGTAATAATAGAGGAGGAAGGGCAGTTACCTCGTTGGAGATTTAATAAGGCCAATTGGGATCTATTTAAACATCTGGTAGATATTCGATTCCGTAACCTGCCTGAAAACGTGTTTACTACTGTAGAGCTGTGTCACTCAGAAATTGCATCCATCCTCCTTCATGCTGCTGATGCATCAATTTCTAAAACAAAAGGTAGAGGAAATAAAAAATCTGTTCCTTGGTGGAATGAGCATTGTTGCAAAGCTATAAGAGATAGGAATAAAGCATTTAAATTTTTACGAAAATACCATTCTATGGAGGCATTAATACAGTTTAAGAAAGCTCAAGCTATAGTTCGGAAAACTGTTAAAACGGCAAAAAAGGCATGTTGGAGACATTATTGCAACTCAATTGGTAGGGAAACTAAGCTAGCGGAGGTATGGAGAGTTATTAAAAAAATGAATGGTATTAAGAAGACTTTATCTTTACCTGTTTTAGAACTACATGGGAAGATAGCAAGTAGCCATAAAGAGAAAGCAGAATTGTTAGCTGAAGCACTCATTACTGTGCATAGCTCTGAAAATATGTCTGTGGATATAATAAGTAATAAAGAAACATTAATGACTGAATACCCAGATGTTACTGTCAAGAGAATAATTTCAGATCAAGATTTTGATATGCCCTTCAATTTATATGAGTTACAAAAAGCTCTTAATAATTCTAGACAAACTACACCAGGTAAGGATGGCATATGTTATACGATGATTAAACATTTAGAAAATTCATCACTTACCATTTTATTAAAGTTCTTTAATTTAATTTGGGAAACTGGAAATATTCCTGCAGAATGGAAACAGTCAATAATAATACCCGTGTTGAAACCTGGAAAAACAGCAAATGACCCATCCAATTATAGACCTATTGCACTTACTTCACAATTAGGGAAAGTAATGGAAAGGCTTGTAACAGATAGACTTACATATTTTATTGAAAGTAAAAATATATTTTGCCCGTTTCAAAGTGGTTTTCGCAAAGGAAGAAGTACGATGGATGCGATACTGTGTCTAGAATCAGAAATAAGAAAAGCACAAACAAATAAAGAAATGGTGATAGCTGTGTTCTTTGATATTGAGAAGGCTTACGATATGTTGTGGAAGGAAGGATTGTTGATTAAATTAAGGAATATTGGCATAGACGGTAAGATCTATAACTGGTTTTTGGATTTTTTGTATGGCAGAGAAATAGAAGTGAGAGTGGGGATGGATTTGTCTACCAAATACTCTGTTGAGAATGGTACCCCGCAGGGAAGTGTGTGTAGCCCAATTCTTTTTAACATAATGATAAATGATATATTTGATGGAATTGATGGAACAATAGGTAAATCATTGTATGCAGATGATGGGGCTCTGTGGGTGCGTGGACACAATATTGTACATTTACAGAAAAAGATGCAGAATGCCGTCTCGAAGGTAGAAGGTTGGGCTAATAAATGGGGATTTAAGATGTCAATAGCAAAAACTCAGGTGATTTGTTTTTATAAAAAACATAAGGATGTTAAGTTAACTCTTTATAATCAAAACCTTGAACAGGTAAAAACAGTGAGATTCCTTGGTATCCTTTTTGATGAAAGTTTGACATGGAAAAAGCATATTGAATCAGTTCAAAATAAATGTAAAAAAGTAAACAATTTGTTAAGATGTCTCTCTGGACAGGAATGGGGAGCGTCACGAAAAGCATTGCTGGGAGTATATCGGGCCCTCATGAGATCGTCGTTAGACTATGGGTGTATAGCGTACATTGCGGCTGCAGACAGTCATTTAAGAAAACTGGATAGCGAGCAAACGAAAGGACTGAGAATTTGTACAGGAGCATTTCGAACGACGTCATCTGCGGCGCTACAGGTAGAGACTGGTGAAATGCCGTTACGATTACGCAGATTACAGCTAATGTATACGTATTGGGTGAATCTACAAGGCCATAAGCAAAATCATCCAACTAAGTCAGTGCTTAAGGAATGTTGGGAACATATTAAATCTAATTATAATAGTTTTGGATGGGTTGGGGACATTAAAGCTACAAATCTTGGTTTAAGTGACTTCTGTTATAGTATGACAACTCCTCAATCTTCAATTCCACCGTGGCTATTTGTCTACCCAGAAGTTGATTTACAACTGGGGGAAATTATTAGAATGACACAGACTCCAGTATGGATGGTAGTTGATAAGTACTTTGAAAAGTATACAGATAGCATTGTTATTTATACTGATGGTTCTAAAGATCCGCTGACTGGTAAAACTGGAGCGGCAATGAATATCCCACACCATAAAGTCTTGCTTAAGAGGAGAGCAACTGACCATTTAGCAGTTTATACGGTTGAATTGTCAGCCATTTTATTAGCATTGAATTGGTTGCTCGACAATAACATTGAGGGAGAAACACAATATGTGATAGCTTCAGATAGCCAAGCAGCATTGTTGAGTATAAGATCTGGCAAGTCCTGCAGGTTGGATTTGATATTTGAAATACACCACTTACTACTACGTCTGCAATGTAAAAACTATTGTATCAGATTCGTATGGATCCCTGCTCATGCTGGTATAGAAGGTAACGAGGAAGTGGATATTCTGGCGAAACAGGCTTTGACTTCAATAATGGTTCAATTAAATGTTCCTTTAAGTAAGAGTGAGGGGAAATCTATTATAAAAAGAGGAATGTTTAAAAACTGGCAGGAACAATGGGATAACAATGATAACGGGAGACATTTATATCTGATTCAAAAGGATGTGGGGAATGCTAAATTTTTTAGCGGAAGGAGGAAGGAGGAGGTCGTTAAGGCTAGGCTCAGAATGGGGCATTCTGGGCTTAATAGCTCTTTGTGTATAATTGGAAAGCATGAAGATGGGGCTTGTAATTATTGTGATACAAAAGAAACTGTAGAACATGTGCTGCTACAGTGTGAGAAATATTCAGAGGAACGCCAACTTTTGAAATTGTCCCTGAACAAAAAGAATATAGAACTGTCCTTGTTCAATCTGTTGGGGAATGAATCAAGATATGTTGAGATTCAATTGTTTAGGTTTTTGAATAGCACTAGACTAATAACTCGTATTTGAAATTACGTATATAGATATGTATATGCCGCTGCATATTCATGCATGTAATTAGGAATGGGTCAGGGTGGGAATGTATACATCATACACATCGTTTGATGTGTTAAATCCCCTCTGACATCACTGAAGACCACACTCCAGTTTGGTAGGTGGCGGTAAATGCACCTTAAGTTGGTTGCCAACCGCCAATAAAAATCAAAGAAGAAGAAGAAGACTCCACCTTTAAGGTGTGGTTAGCCAACAACTGCCTTCAGTTAAATTCTGCCAAGACTGAAACACTGATCATTGCCCCTGAACAGAAAGTTCCTCTAATCAAGCAACATCTCGGTTCTCTGGGCTCCTCTTCTCAGCCGAGCCTCAGAAACCTTGGTGTCCGGTTTGACCAGTCAATGTCTTTGGACAAACATTCAAAGCTTCTGGTCAGAAACTGCTTTTATCACCTGAGGAACATTTCTAAACTGAGGGCAATATTATCCAAATCTGACCTGGAGATGATTATTCATGTTTTTATCTCTTCTCGTTTAGATTACTGCAATTCCCTTTTTACTTGTTTTAATAAATCTGCTGTCGCTCGTGTCCAGTTGGTCCAGAACGCTGCTGCGAGGCTTTTAACAGGAACAAATAGAAGGTCTCACATCACACCGGTTTTATATGATCTACATTGGCTCCCTGTTGAATTTAGAATTCATTTTAAAATCTTGGTATTAACTTTTAGAGCGTTAAATGGACAGGCCCCCCAGTACATCACAGAAATGCTGATCCCTTATTCTCCAGCCCGCACCCTTCGTTCTTCAGCATTGAACCTTCTAAAAGTCCCTAAGACCCGGTTTAAAACCCGGGGTGACCTTTCCTTTCAGGCCGTAGCCCCCCGGCTGTGGAATGCCCTGCCCCTGTCTCTTCGTGTGATTGATTCCTTTAAAACGCAGCTCAAGACACTTTTATTCAGACAAGCTTTTAGATAAATGTTTTTATTTAGTGTTTTTATCAATTGTTCTTGTTTTTATTAGCTGTTCTTATTGTTTTGATTAATCAGCTTTTACTACAGTAATTCTTTTGTCTATTTTAATCTTTTATTTATATGTTGTACAGCACTTTGTGATTTTATCTATGAAAAGTGCTATATAAATAAACTTTACTTACTTACTTACTGTTTGAATATTTTATTCAATGTGCAAATGTATGTTAAAACTGTATTCAAATTTACTCTAGAACAATCATTATTATAATACTGTATTGTTGTTTTTATTGTTATTTAAATGGCAGGACTAAAAGCAAAAAAGTTCAACCTTTGTGGCAGGATGGTGAGAAACTAAATTAAGCAAAATTATGCCTTTTTTAATATCAAAAGAACATTTTGGTAAGCCTCGTTAGTTTTTGTTAACTGTTTTAGTTAAAATGTGTCCACATTTTAAAAGTTCCCCAAGTCTAAACCAATTATAAAAAAAATAAAAAATAAAATTGAATTTAATATACCCTCCAACAAACTTTTTTCTAAAGCACTCAAACCACTAGTCTTAAGTTACAAGGTATTTGGTGGACTAATATTCAGGTTAACACAGGACAACATGATAGAACCAGAGATGTATTTTAAACAAATGCTGCAGGATGATCATATGTCATCAGCCGAACCATGACACCCAGTTTAAATGACTCATTTTATGATAGAGGCCAAATAGAGTGATGTTTTACAAAATCTTGAACCACATCCCAAAAGTATTGTTGCTGTGGCTGCACATCAGTGCCATAAGTATTGGAAAATTGAGGTTTGGATATCACAAAGAGCATTTATTCTCTGTTTGTGTAGCTTTCTAATTTGTGGACAAAAGAAAAATTAAAAGCAGACTTGATGAGTTTCCACTTCCTGGTTGGTAGAGCCTAAAGCTTGCACACAATTTAACATATGAAGCCCATCTAAAGTGCATACATTTCCTCAGCTAATTTATTTCATGAGTGTGGCTGATCGTTTATTAGTTTTGACCTAGAAATCAAACACTAGAATCCAGTAATTACACATCTGAATGTGCAAAAAAATTATTGCAGTAAAATTAGGCAATAAATTGTTTTAAGGGCCACAGTAAGTAATGGTAATAATTAAATGGGGGAAAAAAGCCTATAAGAATTTAAAATCCTACCAAGGATGAGGATGTCAGGGAGCTGATGGATGTCTGCAAGTTTACACATTTTAAGATCTTAATTTGATTGATGGCTGGGCAATGTTTCCTCTTAAATTAATCAGACCCCTTTAAACCCCTTTAATTAATTCAAACCAGTAACAAGTCATTTTATAAACATTGAAACATCAATATATTGTATATATGAGGGAACCCAACCCACTGTATTAAACCAAAACACATCACACCATTTTACTTTTATATAAAGGCTTTTTATTTAAGTTAATAATTTCTCCTCATTCAAAGATGAATGTCTGCAGAATCTATAAAACAGGAAACAGAAGCGCTGTACAGTCCGACAACAAAACTAGGAACCGCAGTCGAGTACACTGTGTATTTATGTACATACTGTACACACACACTGATGTAGGTATATACAAAAATATACACTTTTACATGTGACCCTCGGAGTCATGTCACCCATTACAACACTTCAAAATATATTTGCTGCAGACTACGTTAGTTCACGTCCCGTCTGATTTATGGAATACGGTTTAAATAGAAAATGAACCTTTTTATGTGCATGTTGTCACCATTTGTGTTGGTTCAACACAAAAGCTGAAGCTGGATGTCTTCGCAGGGGGTGTGCACGTATCACAGAAGGGCTTCTGAGAGGGAAAGAAAAAAATCACGACTAAACCAGGACTAGAAGAAATACTGAAAAAACAACTTGCTTTTTTTGTTGAACTTCATAAAAAAAATAAAAAAAAATAATAAGGTGATCATTTCGCCTATAAAAACATGGCCAAGTAAAAATCTGACTTAATGCAAAATAAGCTTTAACTTCTGGTAAAACTGCCTGAATGTGAGAGTTTGAACACTCTTCCTATGTTTGAATGATGGTTTTCTAAGCAGTTCCAGTCTCCTGAAATGAAGCAAAAATAATTTTTATCCTCTACCACAAATGTAACATTCAAAAATAAAAATAGTTTTTAATCTACCGGTACGTCCTATTAAACTGCTAACAGTAAATCTGCAGCTAAGAACTGTTTCCTGAAAAAAACCTGAAGCTAAAGAAAACAAGATGCACGACATTCTGCAACAAATCATCAAACTCGATGCTGATTCCCCACAGGCCTTTACCTCTTCTCAGTATTCCTCACACAGGAAACAGGAAGGAACTTTGGCACATTGTGCTAAAGATGTAAACATTTTATCATTAGATCAAAACGAGGAGCTGGACTTCACAATTATTCCATCGTCGTAGAGCACAATAAAAAAAATAAAACGGCAAACATTTCATCCTAATAAGAATAAGATGGTCTGAAAACAGAAGCTTGAAGATGAGCACTGATGATGACCAGGTGTTTGAGCAGTTTGGTTTCCATTCTGTTGACTCGTTAATGTTAATAAAAATGTGAATAGGAAGGAAGTTTAATGCTTTAAAACAAGTTTTTGTCTTTTTCATAGTCAGCAACAATTTACAATAGAATGGTGCTATGTCCAGGGAAAATAAAGCACTTTTTTTAAGAGTTCCTGGACATGACAAACTGACCGTGCAGCATCTGAACATCAGGGTTAAGACACATTAGCTCTTGAAAGGGTTGAAGCATCCTTCTAGATTTGGAGACAGGTATAAATGAAATTAAACAGAAAACCGCTGTATTTCATACCAATGACCAATAAAACGCAATACTTCAAATCTGCTTCATTAATCTTGTGCATGTTTATGGTCCGGATTAAAACCATTTGGTTCAAAAAAAAAATTACTGTGGCTTCAAGAAAGATTCTTGGTTCTGCATGTGGGTGTATTTAGACTGGTAGAGTAGAAAATATAAATAAGTCAGGAGGCGTGGAGCAACGTTTCTGACCTCAAACTAAATGTATATTTCTGACGTTAATATTCCAGAGATTTTGATTTCAAACTCTTAAAGTTGAAACGTGCTTCTAAAGGAAATCAAACAACTGCAACAATAATAATTAGGGATGCACGATATTGGATTTTTGTTCAATATCCGATATGTTCAAACTTATTTGGCCGATAACCGATAGTTTTTTTTCCCCCTAGACCTACTTACAGAGACTACATAGTTTTCTCTGCTGTGGGATTAAAATACTGGTACTACATTATTCTGCATGGTCTTTGTCAATTTGGCTGCAACCAACTGCAGATGCCAAAAAGGAAGCTGAAAATGATGTAACGCTTCAACTTGGATTATGTTTAATGTCAAATTTATTCATGATATTTACTTTCTCTAACACAATGACAACACTTGAACTGTGCACATTTGTAAATTTTCACAAATCTAAACTCACTGGTAAGTTGTAGTGCATTAATAGATTTAGTTGACAATTACTTAAATTAAAAATCAACTTAAAACAGAAGCCTTTCCTATCGATGAGGTTTTTAATGGAATGGCACATGTCCAATATTTAACTTTATTGCAAATATAGGCCAATACCACATTGATAATATCGTGCATCCCTAATAATACTAATAAAATCATACATTTTAAATAGGTTTTTGAATTTTACAAACAGAATGGCTAACTAGTCCAGTTTTAAAAACAATATTAATAAAATGAATAATAATTTAACCGAGTCACAGATTTGTGTCTGGAGATTTGGTCTGAAAGGCAACAAATCGTTCCTTGCATGGTCCAGTTTCTCTCTGGTGCCTCTTTTTAAACAGCTGCAGCTAAAGTAAACCCTCTGTTTTACAGAAGAACAGAAAAGACGAGGCAAAGTTCAGCACGAAAAAGAAAAGGAATAGCAGAAAACAAAACATAGTATAACTATCAGACAACACAGTAAACGCGATCGGTTGTCGTCTCTTGGCCACTCAGCTGTAAACAAAAAGGTAAGATGAGGAGGAAACAGGCCGAGACGTTAAAGGTTTAAAGTTGCAGCTACTCTCCCATTTCTTCCAACTTAGAACTGGAGGCTGTAATGACGGATTGCTCTTTAATGTGCAGTAAACACATTTTGGAGACATTCTGTCTTTAATGTAGTCGCACTGACGTAAGTCAGCAAAAGACTAAGAGTGTGGAAAGTCGCAGGAAAAACAAAAAATCATAGAAACTACAAGGCATCAGGTTACCTGCCCGATACTGCAACACGATCTGTGCCGTTTCGTGGCGCCACAATATTGTTGCTCTCAGCAACTTCTTTTCGCCGGAATAAAACAATCTTCAATTCTTATTTCAGCGTTGAATCGGCAAAAAATAAATAAAAAAATATCTAAAAAACCTGAGCGGTTCTGCTTGTGACATGAAAAAAAAAATCTGCTCACCTGCAGCAGAAACAGGGAGGACGATCGTTGGAAACCTCTTTACGGCAGTTTCTAACTTCTGAACAGACGGCAGAAAACCAAAACACGGCTGAGCGTTACAGCTGCTAGTGAACGCAGTCAGGAGGAGATTAACCCAGTGATCTGAAAATACACACCCCTGATGCTCTGGGAAATAAAAAAACAAAAACAAATTCAACACAGGGCAGCAATAATAGTGCTGAGTTTCCATATTTAACCTTCCCGTTTCGTTTGAACTGAAAGAAGTGCTTGTACGTATGAGCTGGGGGAAAAAAGCCACTTTCATTTGTAGCTGAACTTGTGAGAGAAGGATGCAGCATTAATCCAGTTTAAATGTGATTGTTTGACAGCAACACTTAAAATGGCAACAGACACACAGATAAATTATCTGCACGGATTAAAGAAAATAGCTGGATAAACTAGAAGAGAGCAGCGACAGAATTTAAAGAAAATGCATTTTAATTTCTCGTCTGGTCTTCCTTAAACTTAAAACATGTTTTGTTTATTTGGTTTCAGTCTTTAACAAAAGTAAACTAAAACAAAAACTGATGAGTTTTATTTTCCTATGTAGCTCGTCATAAACGTCAAAGTGTTGATGAAGGGACGCTGCAGCAGTCCGTGTCTCCATCTGTACGAACTCCACTTCCCAGACTCCCCCATGAAAAGTAAAAAGGCCCTCCTAAAGACATGGTCTGCTTTCAAAGAGCTGAACAGAAAACAAAGTACAGTAGAACGTAAAAAAAATCCTTCTCTTCATACCCCCCCGCCCCATTGTCTTTGTAATTCTGTAAACGAAAGAGCGCAAGAGGAACACAGCCCTCCTCACCCATACGCCTCACCCTGCTCAAAAAGGAAACAAACCACCCTCCTGCACCTCTCAGAGGAGTTTGAATGGCACGCAATTAAAAATACTAATGAAGGAATAAAAATAATACGCCAAAAAAAGTTCTGTTTCACCAACGATAAAGAACAGGAAAAAATATTTCATCCTCTGGGACCACCGATGACGAAACACTGAGCGAGGCATGAAGTTTGAAACTAAAGCCTCTTGATCGCTTTCATCCTCATCATGATCACTGCTGGTCACGCTCCATTCTGGTCTTCAAGCCCCGCCCCCAAGTAGGCGTGGCTCACCATTTTAGGGTGGGAGTAA
Source organism: Garcialebias charrua (assembly GCA_038048925.1). Classification (NCBI taxonomy): domain Eukaryota; kingdom Metazoa; phylum Chordata; class Actinopteri; order Cyprinodontiformes; family Rivulidae; genus Garcialebias; species Garcialebias charrua. The sequence continues at coordinate 23,037 of JBBPBX010020504.1, read as the reverse complement.
GAAGTGGAGGACAGGTGTGACCATAAAGTTTTGATTCTCCTGGAGTCTTTCAATCTTTTCATCCATGCCCCAGAGTTGTTTTGTTTA
>JBBPBX010020504.1:12016-22886 GCA_038048925.1 Garcialebias charrua | reverse complement strand
GGTGTCTGTGGCACCCCCTATGATTGTAAATTGAGGGTGAACTTCCACTGTTGGCTGAGATTCGGGCTGCAGAGCTCCACGGTGAGTCCGCCCATCCTGGCGCTGTGGCTGTCCAGGCAGAGGTTGCTGCTCACGTGACGGAGCTTGGAGTTGGACTCGATCTGCTCCCATTTCTGTATTGAATGAAAACAGGAAACAAATGTACGATAGAAAACACTACACCACGTGTTCCAAACAAGCATTTACTCTGTTCTGTGTTTATTGCCTGCTGGTACCTGTCTGCTGTCGTTCTCTCGACAGGCCTGCAGTTTGATGAGCGATCCAGCAGTTCTGTCCACCACAGTCAGACACAGGTCCATGTGTTTAACAGACTTATCCTTGGTTAGAGCCCACTCCTGCACAAATCAAGATACATATGTCAAATGACTACTTATACCAGGGTTTCAGATGTTGGGAATAAAGTTTGAGCTTCTAGAACAAGCAACGTATTTTTCACCATATAAGTCACACCTTTTTACATAAATTTGCAAGTTCTGCAACTTGTACACTGAAGCAACTAATGTAAGTTTTTATTCCCATATTTATAACCCAATTTTGTCTGAGATCTGACGATTTCATTCATTCTGACATGGAAAATATTAAACATTACCAATTGCAGTTGCTACAGTGCCCTCGAGCATTATGGCAAGCCAAGTGTCTCATTAATAGGTAAAAGTGGCTATTAATGAGACACTTGGCTTGCCATATGAAGCCACCTTCGTCTCGCTCCAGAACTCCTGGAGCAAACGTCAAATCAGCTGCGTTTCTTTGCCCAGACAAAATGCAGCTGATTTGATTGTCAAAGTGCATTTATTAAGGAAAAGTTAAACTGAGACACACCTTTAATATAATGTCGAGCACACAAATAATTGTTTTAAAGTGTTAATAAATAAAAAAATCCTTGTTAAAGTCCTCACGTGCATGCTCTCGCGGCCGCCATTTGGCAGCCAATCGATTTTTGGCACAACACTGGTCACTGTTTCCGGGTCGTCTGCGGTGACCCATAATAGATGAGACTTATACAGCGAAGCAACTTATTTGTTTTTATTCCACTTTATTCGACATATTTGGACTGATGAGACCTACCGGTATATGGTGGAAAACACGGTATAGGTATTTTTTTTTATATTGTTTGTCAACAGATACATTTTTCATGTTCTAATATCGTTGCAGGATAAAATTATAACAATCTGAGTTAAAGAGGAACTTAACCCAAAATTAACTTTTTTTAAAATCTGATAAACTCCCTAGAATGTGTGTAAAATGTTGTATAGCACTATGTTAATTTTCACGTTTTGTGCGTATTTGTTCAAATCGGCAATATTTGGTCTAAAAACGTGTTTACACCAATCCTATGGGTTGAACTGTGGTGCAGCCTAATTTTCTTATTGGCCAACGACTCACTGTGACGCGTCTTCTCACTCTGTTGTCACATCTTCTGCTGGGTTAGTATAAAGGGGTTCAAGCAAAGCCACTCCCCTGCAGAGATCGGGAGTTGGATTAGCGATAGCAACGTAGCATTAGCATTAGCATTGTGAGTGTGATGATTCACTGCACGCTTAATAAACATACTGTTTTGGAGCTGACGTCGCTTTATTGCTTAAACCGCACGATACACTTTCTCATACAGCACAACCCTTCATTGCTCCGTTCTCTGCACTTTTCCTTTCTGTTAATTACCCGCGCGCTTGCCATACACTCTCTCGCGGTGCGTTCACTGACAGTCTGTAACATAAATGCACAAGCACCGCTGATCATTATCATTTTCAGATTAGCAGTAAATTTATTAGGCCCTGGAGGCTCAGGGCCGCGGTGCTCCAAGTCTCTCTCGGCTTCTGGTGAGGGAGGGGGTGAAAAAGTCCTCCACCTCACTAACGTAACTCTCCATGTTGCATAAATTATGCTAATGCTAGCTGCATGTCACAGTCTCTCGTCCTGGCCCCACCTCCTCCTCTCCTTTAGACAATGCCTCTTGGCACACCCACTTTGTTGCATTTTTTAAATCTCGTCTTGGGGCGGAGCTATCGTTTCACAGTGGGGTAAAATTAGATTACCCGTATTCGTCGGATTATAACACGCTCCTGTGTATAACACGCTTTGTCCAATTACTGTCAATATATTGGAAAAATCTGTAAATAACACGCTTCGGCGCATAACACGCATCTATTATGCGTCACCGCTACGCGACGCGTCAGCGCCTCATTTGCCCTGCTTAAAATGGCTGCCACAGAAGCGAGCCGGCACGAAGGAATTTACAAGAAAACAAGGTAAAAACTATTATTTCTTTGCTGAGAAAAAATATATTTCTTAGCTGACATTATAGCACAAGGGTTCCTGAGCTTAACATTTCCTTAATCAATTCACGAAATGTTCAAATCTGCTAGATTTAACAGTCTCGTGCGCTACTAAAATAAATTATAAATAAATCGAATTTTATCTCAAATGTCTTATGCAGGTCAACAGCTTGTAAATTAAACCCATATAATTACACTCTGTAAGCCTAAAAAATATCCGAGTGGTTTAAGAGCTGTTTATCTAATTATTAGGTATCCGTTCACGTTAGCTGCTAACAGCTAAAAGAGCGATTTTTTTAATAGCTCTAAATATCTTCTGCAGCTAACAGTGTGTAATTGACCACCAAATAATTACGCTCTGTAAGTTTCAAGAAAATCCGCGGTGTGGTTTATGAGTTATCTTGCTAAAAAAAACAGCTAACAACATAGCTAATAGCAGCTACATCCAGAGCAGGAGGCGGGCAGCGACAGAGTCAGTCCGACCAGAGGAGGCTTTTTTCGGACACATGAGCTAGAAACGGTCTGGAAGTGGCCCCCTAGAGGACAAAACCATTTTTTGCCCAAAATTAAAAACGGCGATATCCGAGCCAAAAATGGGTCTAAAAATATGGGGGAAAAAATCCATAAATAACACGCTTGGGCGTATAACACGCAGGATGTTCAAATTAGTAAAAAAAACTGTGTGTTATAGACCGATTTTTACGGTAGTTTGATTTTATTTCCCAGACAGATCCAGTGGAGTCGTTTTCGTTTCTAAAGCTAATCAGCCCTCGAGAAGCAACAACTGCGCAGTGACAGTGGAAAATGGGAAGTGCAGCCGATGGTCTCTTAACTTCTCTAACTCCACATGACGACAGCTTTTCTGAAAAGGCTGTTTGTACAGACAGCTTTTTTTTGGTGGTGGTGGTGGTGGGGGGGGATGTTGTTCAATGTGAGAGAAGAGGTGATGTGAGCGCTGCCTTTAGCTTTTTAGCTAGAGTGCCTGTATTGCATGCTGCTAGCTTAGCGCTATGTCAGTGACCGGGGGACGTTTGTTCGATTTGGTAGGCGGGGTGCTCAGTTCTGTTGGCGGTGTGGGGCACCCCGCTTGTATAATGGTAGGGGAAACACTGCAATTCCTAATTGCTCCCTGGGCGCTTATAGCTGCCCACTGCTCCATCTGGGTGTATCCCAGGTGCGATGGGTTAAATGCAGAGAGCCAATTTTACCATTGTATGGGAACACACAACAATGACAACACTATTTATGTTGTTCTAAATCAGGGGTCACCAACGTGGTGCCCGCGGGCACCCGGGTGCCCCCAAGGACCATTTGGGGTGCCCTCGGACCTGTTCTAAAAATAGCACATCTCACTACTAAGCTGCATTTAAAATGTCATTTTATTCAGTTGTTATTCTTTTTTTGTATTTATATATATTTTAAAATGTCTATCTTAAAAATATGTTCTTAGAAATATGTTTATTATACATCTTTTTCAATTTACGCTTTGTTATTTCTGAAGAGTTTATCAAAGTGGTGCCCTTTGTATGACTCCGTACCCACGAAGTAGCTCTCAGTTTCGAAAAGGTTGGTGACCCCTGTTCTAAATGAACATTTTGTATATTTAAATTATTTTTGTAGATGTGTTGAGATTGAAGCTAAGCTAAAATTATAAGAAGAGCTGAGACCACAATAATCCCTGTGCAACAAAGTAAAAAATAATAATTCTGTTGACTTTTTGGCAAACAATCTAATTTTCACAGTAAACCCTAACCCTAAGCCAAAAGAAGAAAGAAAAAAAATGTTTTTCTAATTCTCACAGCAATAAAAGACAATTAGTGGCGGCTATGGCTGAGTACGTATTAAGAGCAGTCGTCCTCCAATGCAAGAGTTGGGGGGTTGACTCCACCAGCAGTCACATGCCGAAGTATCTCTGGGCAAGACTGAACCCCTCACTGCCTCCGGCGTGTGTCCCATCGGTGTATGAATGTGATAAAGCACTGATTAGTCTCTTTTGAATGATTTGTTCAATTAACTTTGTATAGATCTAGTAGAGTGCTGTATGAATGGGTAAATGAGGACACAGATTGTAGTGTAAAGCGCTTTGAGTGTGATCAAATAGAAAGGTGCTATATAAGTACAGTCCATTTACCATTTACTTGTGTTGAACACAGCAATTTGATACATAATTTAAAAAAAAGTATACCGGTACTAGTTTTTTTAAATTTATTATTTTTTTTTTTACTGTGGAGCGTTTTTCTGACAAACAAAATTGAGACAGACATGCAAAGAATTTATAAGTTATTGAATTATGTGAAAAACCCTAACATTTGGTAATCCCCAAACTTCAGAATGTCACCTTTAAAAAAAAAAAAGATATGAATTAATTGCTTTCATTAAACTATTTCATGCTTTTAAGCTTGGAATATATAAAATACGTTTATGATGGCATGTGATACTGTTAAAACATCCCTTTTAATTAATCCCTCAGTGCGGACCGAACTAGACAAAAGGGCCTTCTCCTACTCCGCTCCCGTTTCTTGAATATCTTGCAAAAAGATCTGAAGCTCTCGACCTTGATCGCTCTAAGTGGCTTCAAACATCTGTTACGTTCCTGGGAAAACCAATGCAGACATGTTCCTGTTTTTAGTATTTTAACATGACCTTACAACTTAGCGTTTTTTGTTTTTTTCATTATTTAATATAAATTTCTTTCACTTGTTCATCTCAATTTTTATGCTTCCTTTTATGGTTGTCTACTGTCGTGTTTGTTGTTACACTGTTGTCATCATTCTTTGTTAAAATAGGTCTCTCTTAGAATGAGTCCCCGAGGCTCAATGGGATTAACATGTATAAATAAAAGGTTGAATGAATTAAGAAATTTTAATTGAAGTACTTTTTACTTATATTTGAGTTTTCGGCCGAAGAAAACCTTTTGCGCCCGGTGATGGACTTGCCCACGCCCTCGCACAGTGATTGCTGGACATGGGTGACCCCCGTGACCCAAAATGGAAGAAGCAGGTAAAAGATAATGGATGGATGAAAACCTTTTGCAATGTTTTCACCAGCACTGACAAAATATGTGAAATAATGAGACAGACTTTATTCTGCAGATGTGCTGCAGAAAACCTTTACAGTTTACAGACACACATTTATTTCACACTTCTCAGGAAAAAAAAAAAGAAGACGAAGCTTTTAAATGTTTGTCTTTGTACTAGATAAAATGAAAGTGTTTTGATTAAGTAAAAGCAGAAATGGCATTTAGAGCTTTTCAGCCCCACTTCACATTATAATTAAAAACTTGCTTCAATATTTTGATTAGTTTCAGTGAAATCATCACACAGTGACCTTCATCTTCCGAGTTCCTCCACACGCTGCACCGCCTCCCTCTGCCACCCACGTTTCTCTGAAACAAAGATTCCTTAAGTTGAACTGTATGTGTCGTCATGGTAACAGTACCTGATTTCCTCCCGCGTTGTGGCATTCGTAGACGCCCACCACCCCGTCGGCAAAATGTCCCAGGGTGTCCAAGCAGTTTCCGCCCTGCTGCAAGGCTCCAAAAGCGATGTCCTGGTGGTCTGGGACCCTGAAGACAAACAAACACATAAACATGCCTCTTAACTACAGTACTTCTGTTATGTTCCCGAGATAAAGTTCAACAGTGAATTTTAAGCATGAAAAGGACAGAAAGTATCGGTAGATGAGAAACAAGAAAAACCACACTATTTTAAACAACACAATGATACAAAAGTTTTAAATGACTAAATTTTTTATATTAGATAGTCTTGTAATCTTTAAAAGTGGTTGTGATCAATAGTTCTCCAGATATACAATTCAATTCAATTCAAAAATACTTTATTAATCCCAAAGGAAAATTAACTGTTGCAGCTCATCATCCTGGTTTCATTAAAGAGTTGTTCTAGATCTTGATGGCTTTGGGCAGGAAGGATCTCTTGTAGTGGTCCATCCCACAGTGGATCCTAAGAAACTGGTTGCAGATGCCGATCCATCCACCCAGACCCAGCAGACCTTTTGGTCCTCTTGGGCAGCAGGACTGCCTGAATGCCGGGCAGAACTCCTCCTGCCGAGCCCCTTGTTGCCACGGATGGAACTGCAGGTGTCATGGGACATCCCACTGTCACGAGCCACGTTTCCAGTCAGCTCCAGGATATCAGCAGTCAGGCGCTCGAGCACCGTCTCCAAGTAGACAGGAATGCATCCACGGAACCTCCTTTTCAACTCATTTGGGATTTGGGGTTGTAGTTGAGGTCTTAGTAGAGCTTTGAGATGTTGATCAGCAGCTCCCAATAGTAGAAAACCACCTTGTTGTCATGGTTACACATCATAAATGTCCAAAAGTATAAAAGTTTGCAGTAAAAATCCTTCCAGCTGCACAGCATCCGATACCAGAGAAAACGATCATCCCCCCCAAAAAAAGCGATTTACATCCAGAAAAAAGAGGAATTAAAGTTTTCAAAAGAAAAATCTCAAAATGAATGTAAAAGAGCTACTCCAACATGAGCAGCACAATTCTAACAATATATGCTGATTGTGTATGTATACACATACACATTTACATTTATACACATAAACATTTTATAAACACTTTAATATTCACTACTGGTTGAGCATTAGAGTCATCTCAGTCTAATGAGACTACAATAAAAAACAAAACGATAAACCTAAATGTTCACTTTGAAACTATTACTAAAGGCCGAACTGCAAGCCATTTTATTCATTATATTTTCTTTCATGTAATACTGTGTAATATAATATTAGTCAAGAGAGTCCTTATGTTCTTACCTCAGTTCAGGGTAGACGTTCTCCAGGTACCACTTGAACGGTTTACAGCCTAAATTCTTTTTCATCTCCAAACGACTCTGAATACTGAGACAGAGAAAGTGAGCACATTATAAGTTTATCACTACTGTTAGTTTTTTTAAATTAATATATGTCTCTCTTTTTTATTCAATTACCGCCTGAGTCAGTGGTTTTAGTTGGGGCAGAAAGTAAAGGCTCAAAGGTTATCCATTAGGGAAAATAACTGTTTTGACTCACTCTCATGACGGATGTGCCAAGCACGTTAACACAAGGCCACATAATAAGCAGTTTTATAGTTATATTGCCGTGTGAAACGGTATGACTGGGAGAAGAGATAAAAAAAATGGAAAAAGGAAGCAAGAAGTGCAGCTTTTACTTGCTGGTGATGCAAACATCAGGTGATCAAAAAGTCAATTAGCAAAAAAATAATTTTTTAAATATAATTTCTAACTTCAATTAAAGAGTCTGATTCTACAGTTTAGTTTGACATCACAATTTCATCTTAATCCCTATAAATAATATTCTCTTAATATTTTGTAACAGAAATACAAAGGGAAAATGACAGATTGTTCAGCATTACAGGTAATTTTCTTATAGGTAATTTTCTTATGTTTAATTCCATGTGGTGCAAATGGCTCACAGTACTTACTTTCCATAAGGGACATTTCTCGCTGAGGGGACAGCAGCGTAGTAGAAGTTCTTAAACTCGTCCATCCACACCTCTGCGGCTCTCCTTGTGTTCCTGGGAGAGGACAAAGAACAGGAAAAATAATGTGAGGTGATCTGATCTGTCAAAGTAGAGTTCTACTTTTAATATACAGTATGTGGTACTGATCGTCTTCACAGCAGCTGAAGGTGTCTGCAGACTTAAAGCTATTAAAGTGTTGCTCCTACTTTTATTTATACAGTACAGTATTTATCTACTGACATAACTTTAAAAGCTACAGTCAGGTGAAGTCAAAGTAAAAATACTAACGTTTTACCCACTGACATGATTTTTTAATTTTCATAAAATTGCTCAAAATATATATCTTTTATCATTTAAATATGTTCGTTTTTGCAAACAAAATGATAAATCACTTTAATTTTGCTTTAACAGTGATTTTGAACTTCAAGCCGTGTTTAATCATGGGAAATCCGATTACATGCGAAGGCACCATCTGTGACATAGTGAGAGGCAGAGCTCTGGGCTTGTCACAGTGTGCGGGTGTGAGCAGCTCGACATGAAGGTCAGTCTGATACAGCATCAGACCTAAATTAGATCCTGTTGTTTCTTGTTCCATCACCCAAACTATTTTCTGCTTCCCAAAATGAAGACAAATAGCTCAAATCTTCACATAGATTGCTGATAAATTCTGTTTTAAATTGTCCGCTATTAAAGAGACCAGAGCCCTCTGCCTCTCACTACGTCACAGATGGTGCGTTCGCGTGTAATCGGATTTCCCATGATTAAACACGGCTTGAAGTTCAAAATCACTTTTAAAGCAAAATTAAAGTGATTTATCATTTTGTTTGCAAAAACCAACATATTTAAATGAAAAAAATATATATATATATTTTGAGCAATTTTATGAATAGTAAAAAAATCATGTCAGTGGACCTTTAAGTCTGATGCTGTTGGTATCTTTAAACACATGCAGCTAAAATCTTAGGACACCAAACAAAAGCTACAAGATCAGAAGTTCTCTCTAAATTTGGGCTCAGCTAAAGTACAAAAAGGAATCTGTTTTTTAAGTGTCACTGTGCTTGCCTTCAGTTCCTTCTGCTAAAACACTTTGGTGCAGGTTTCCTTCCTTACTCAGGGTAAAAGTAAAAAAAAAAATAGCTGCTGTGAAAATATGTTTATAGTGAGAATAGAGCTTAAGTAACTCCAAATATTTCCAAACAACACTCGCATTCTGCAACATTTTTGTTAAAAAAATAAAAATAATAAAGTTGACTCTAGAGAGCTTAAGCATGCGCAGTTATGTGCTATGTGCAACCTCCACGCACTCTGCACAAATGGTGATGATCCACTTGCACTACAGTAGAACAAACCCTGCCTGTCTGAACTTTATTTAGCTGCTTCTCTTCACATTCAGTGCAACTTGGCCCTGTCTCAAAAAGCCCATTGTAACTTGGCTGTGCTGGCAAAGCAGATCCCTCCAGAAAAATTATAAAGTCATCTAGGCAAACAAAACGGATCTCGTCTTGTAGCTCCCCTGAGGCACCAGCAGAACCACTGTCAGGAACCTTATTCAAACTGAAGGGCAACAAGGAGAAAAGCACTGAGAGAGAAAGGAGCCTCACATTCTGAACTCTGACCTGGGAATGTAGCCGTCGCTATTTCCTACAAAGTTTACGGTTTTTGTTTTATTAGGCTCAAGATTTCTCAAGGATTTTCTTTGTACTGTAGTATAGAAAGAAAAAAAGAAAAAGAAAAAAACAATAGCCAAACAAAGACACTCGCTCGGTGTGACGCGAGGCTAATTTGGACATTTTGATGCGTCATGTTAGTTAAGCAGCTGTGAGAACTACAAAGTCATTTTTATATTAATTTTTTTACGATCAGTCATTCAACCTTACTGTATAAATGAAATACACATGACTGCAGAACAAAAACGAAACCACAGCATTTTCAGATCCCCTGCGATGTGTTTGTTGATTCACGTGTATGTTCCTAATAACGATGAAGAGCGTGCTCATTTCCAGGGGTTATAGCTCATCCCTGAAGAACAGATTAATTTCTTTGTATCCATTACTCTTTAATTAACTTGAATGATTATGTTGCATGTCATGTGTGAGCTTTATTTTTTTTAAAGCATAAAGAATAACAGACTCTAGATTTAGTTGCCAACATTTTGTTGTTTAATTAATTCAGCTATAATAGATCTGTAAAACCTATTTATGCAGGTTTGGATAACCTGTCTTACCAATTCACTAAAGAAGACTTGAGGCAAATTAGCTAAATATATCTGAGAGGACTAGAATATTCAATATACAGTACTAGATTAGGTGCCGCCTTACTTTTCTCATGAAATGAAGCTGGATTGAAAATAAAACATGCTTTAACCTAAAAACTCTTCTGAGGATTTTAATTACATCATATGAAGTCTGCTGAAAAGTTAAAATCCTGGATACAAAGAAGTGCACAGCGAAGCAGACAGGTGTATGTTCAAGATTAATTTACATCCAGTCAGGACTGTCTGAAGGAACCACGTTAAATAACTACCTACAAACCAGACATGACTCCACACACGTACCACAACAACATGGATGTTTTCTCTCTCTGCTGGTTTCTAAAATACACATTCCCTGTAAAAAGAGTCAGAGTCAGTTTATTATTGCCATTGTCAATAGAATAGGATTCACAGACTAGGCACCAGGGCCTTTCGGTCAGTGGCTCCAAGGCTGTGGAACAATTTGCCCCTGCAGCTTCGTTTTGCTGACTCTGTTGAGGTTTTTAAAAAACAACTGAAAACACTTTTATTCGCTCGGCTTTTATGTCATGATTTTATTGTATTTTTTTCTTGATTGATATTTGTAGTTTTATGCTTGTTTTATTCTGTGTATACTTTTAGCATTAGTTTTTATTGTACAGCGCTTTGTGATTTTATGTCTGTGATAAGCGCTCTAGAAATAAACCTTACTTACTTACTTGCTTCGGCATAAAGGTGCAAATAAATTATAAAAGATAAAAGAAATTAAAGCTGCAAGCAACATTGAGACCCTCGGCAGCAAAGTGGCACTCCTGCCTT
>JBBPBX010020504.1:0-11613 GCA_038048925.1 Garcialebias charrua | reverse complement strand
GCTGATTTATTTATTTTTATTTTATTTATAAATGTGTTCATTTTAAAATACAATACAAAACAATCCCATAAACGATACCATACAAAATCTAAAAATGAAAGGTAACAGAAGGAAGAAAAAATCGTATTATATCTGCTCCTTTTTTCAAACAATTAGTTCAAACAAAAATAATCTTCAAAACTGATCAACTGATCTATAACTGTTGGAATAATCTATGGGCGCACTGGAGTGAAATTTTAAACAACAATACCAATGTGTATGGAAGTGTTCACTGATGACGCACAATAAATCTGGTACAGATCGGAAGGAGCCAAGATGGTGTAGTGGCAGGGCATTTGACTTGGAACCCGAAGGACGCGGGTTCGCGTCCCGGCCACTACACACCTTGGGGTGTCTATGAGTGCACATCTAATTCTCCAGCTCCCCGGGCGCTTTCTATGGCTGCTCACTGCACCACCTGGTAGGTGGTTGGGTTAAATGCAGAGACGAATTTCGTCTGTGTATGGGAAACATACGCAGATGACAGGAAAAGACATTATTATTATTATTATGATGTGTCACTGAGCTATAACCGTTTGAATAATCTATTCTAGAGGGTGCACTGGAAAAATGTAGGAGGCGCTATGGAGGCCATTGGCCACTTATCATGGATTCTTGTTCAAGGGGTGGATAATGATCGATCATAGTAATTTTGGTGCCCATCGGTTAAAATCTGTGGAATTTAGAGTCAAACGTATGGCGACGCTGACACTTCTGAATTTGTCACGCCAACACATCCTCCAGCAAAAACTGTTTTTAATTTAAAGTAAATCAGACCATCTTGTTAAATGTCTTCTAACACAGGATCACCCTGATTAGGTCAAGGGTGTCAGAGATGGAGCATTCCAAGTAAAAAAAAAAGTTGCTTCCTTTTTTGAGAGGGCAGGGCTTTGATGACGTCCGAATGTGACCACAGAGTATCGTCGGGCATTCACAGGGATGACTCATGCCAAGTTTGGTGCATTTCGGTCTTTCAATGTGAAAGTTATAGCGTTTGGAAATTTACGGCGTGAAGCACAACTTTGAGGACTGGCCACGTCCCTTTAGCATATACGAAAACGCAAGCTTTTGATAACTTTTACTCCCCAATGTGTTATGGGCATATTAACCAAGTTTGAAGGCAATCCTTCAAAATCCCTAGGAAAATATTTTGTCAAGTTTTTTTTACAACTGTCAGAGGGGTTTTCCTTCATACATTCATTAAAAATTGCAATTAGGAATGCCCAAAAATGACATTTGACACAAAATAGCTGCCTTCCTGTTGGCTTTGGACCAGGGCTCCAAGATACTTTTTTATAGGTCCTGAGAAGATACAGTTGTTCACCGAGTTTCAGAATTATCAGTGAAAAAAATGGCTTGGGGCTGAGGTTTTAAAATATTCTAGAGGACGCTGAGGAGAATATTGGCCAATTATCATGGATTCCTGTTCAAGGGGTGGATAATGATCAATTATACTGATTTTGGTGCACCTCGGTTTAAAGCTGTGGAATTTAGAGCCAAACGTATGGCAACAGCGTTACGTCTTACTATGCCACGTTGCGACGCCCACATGCTCCACCCAAAACTGTCAGTGTTGGAAAGCAAGTTACACCAACATGTCTTCGGTCACTGGACACACTATCATGCTGAGTAGGTAACAGGGGTCAGATAGGGGCAGTTCAACTTAAAACTTTACTCTTCCTGTTGTCAGGGGGCGTGGCTTAAGTGATGTTATGATTTGACCATTCAGTCTTGCAGAGGTCCGGATGTGGATCAATCACTGAAGGTTTGTTGTCTCACACAGTTTTCATGTAGGTGGTCTTGGCATTTTGTTTTTCATGGCAAGATGTCAAATTTTGAGGTCTGGACACACCCCTTCAGCATGCTCCGAAACAAACCATTTAGGCACATTTTTGTCCTCCATGCCTTTTGAACCAAATGGCCAAGTTTGAATTTGATTGAGCTAAATCCCTAGGAGGAGTTTGTTCAAATGTGGAGGCTGTAAACTGCCAAAAAGTTATTAAATTTGGGACTGTGTTCCAAAATGGCCACCTTCCTGTTTATTGCACAACATTTTTGCAAGAGGGTTTTCTGTGCATTTTGGGGAATTGGACAAGTGTACCAAATTTCATGCTTCTATGGTAAACTAAGGCTAAAGCGGAGAGTATTAAGACAATTTCCAGGTGGCGTTCTTGAGCCGTTTCTTTTGCGATTTTTGCCATGCCTTTAAAATACATACATTTTCACCAGTTCTGATGTGTCCGCCAAATTTGGTGAGTTTTGGGATATGATAAGGCCCCCAAAAGGACAATTCATTGGGCGGAAAAATATTAGCTTGGGCCTGAAACGCTACGATTAAAATAGGCCTTCACAGCGCTTCCCTGCTCTGGCCTAACTAATGCGGACAAAATGAAAGCATGGACCTTCTCTGATGGGGTAGACGGTCCTGAGGGTTCTCCACTGTTGAACAGTAGTCACTAATTAACAACGTTCAGTACTGCAGAACACTCTTTACCTAAAAAAAATACATTTATTGGTATTAGGTACTGGATCAAAGGTCATAGGAAAAATGATCAGTGTGTAAAACATTCTTGGATTAGTAGCAGTGTCTTCCCTACCATTATACAATCAGGATGTCCCGCCGTGTCAACAGAATTGAGCGCCCCACCTACTGAACCGAACTGCGCACTACAACACTGGCGTAGCACTAAGCTAACGGCTCACTAGCTAAAAAGCTCAACTGCCTCTTCCCTCGTGCTGAACCCTCACGCTGAAACCCCCTGCTCGAAAACTGTCAGTACAAACACTGAGCAGATCAGACGTATCTCTCCCTCCCCCCAACATCAACAACAATCACGAAGGAGATGAGTGCCCTGCCATGGCAAGTTCTCTAGGGGAAACACTGAGTAGTTTCTGTCAACTTTATCTTCTGCTGTCATAAATAGATGTCAGTGGCATGCTTTTTTTTTCAAAGGATGTTGTGGTGTTGCTAATATGTAAGAGTAGAATCAGACCACTGCAGACGTAGCTCCGTTACGAACACCATGCTTTATTCAACACTTCTCAACTTCTTCTTCTTTCCTCTACACATCATGGTCTCTCCCTACTCGGAGGTTCCCCCTGCTGTCAGTCTTATGCAATTGCAGGACATAACATTTCCCTTTTCCTGAAACAATTACTTACATGTAATTGTACAATGTACTTGATAGCAGAAAATCAAAGTAATCAAATTATTATTTCTGTAAGCCAACAGTAATATGAAAGTTTACCCTTTTAACCCTTTGCATTACAGTATGAACAGTAGTAAATTTACTTGTCTTACAGAACAGTATGAACAGGAATAGTTTACATTTTTTTCACTCTAGCTTACAAAACCTGACAACCATCTTGGTGCATTTCTATCTCTTTGACTTCTTCTCAACACAGCAAGCGGTTCATCAGTATTTCCTGGCAGTGCATATGTATCGAGTACAGTATCATCATTTTGTTCTGAAGCACGTAGGATTTGTTTTGGGAAGAGTGCAAGTTTTGAAGCATTCCACTTGCGCCCATCACTCAGTAAGAAAGTATTTGGTCCAACTTTCTTTATTACAGTACGTGGTTCTGTAAATCTGGAAGATCCTTTGGAAACGTGATCCGGTCTGCGAACACGAACCGTGTCACCCACGTTGAATGTTGGTACTTTAGCTCTCATTTTCTTGTCAGTATATTCCTTCATTTTGTTTTGCTTTTGTTTCACTCTCTGTTGTATTTGAGCTTGGCTTTTGCTCTTCAGTTCTACTGGGAGTATGTTTAACTTGGTACGCATCTTTCTGTTCCTCAGTAGTTCAAATGGAGTAACTCCGGTGGTTGCATGAGGAGTAGCTCGGTAGTTGTGAAGGAATTCAGTGACAGCTTCCTTCCATGAGCTGTGACTTCTTTCAGCTGTTTGTATGCAGTCTTTAAGCACTCTGTTAAACCTTTCCACAGCACCATTTGCTTTAGGATAATATACACTTGACTTTAAGTGCTGTATCTCTCTCTCTCTCAGAAAAGTAGTAAACGCATGTGAAGTAAACTGAGTACCATTATCTGAAACAAGATACATCGGATTACCCTCCCTACTGAACACAGTGTTTAAAACCCGTATTATTACATCTGTAGTAACAGTAGGAGCGAATGCAACCTTAGGCCATTTGCTGTAGTCGCCTGTTAGCACAATAGTGTAACACCACCGCTTGAGGTGGAGAAGTGTCACGAACACATCTGAAGGTCGTGGGGTGGAGAAGGAGTAACCACGCTGAAAGGGAATAGCTTGACTGCACGGACTTTATTCAGCTCTTCAATACAACGTCATCCCCTCATGAACGCTGCCCGCGTCTCCCGTTGTTTTCTCTCGCTTAACCTGAACACACCCCAAAAACCCACGAAGAAGAAGTCTCTTAAAGACACAGTAACCTAAATACGTAACTGCCCAAATAAATCATCTTACATCAAAATAAATCAAAATAAATCATCTTACATACTTCCCCCTCTTTAAATGAAATGTCCTCATTTCAAAATAAGGTAACCATAGTAACAATAAGAGAAAATAAATCATCTTCCCAAAACACAATCTCAGAACAATAAAACTTACAACAAAGTCCACATATAGCACAGTTTTTTTTTCTGTCACGACAACAGTCGTCGTGGCTTCCTAACCATGCGCCCACACCTGGTGACGACTGTACCCTCAGAAGGCGGCAAGCTAAGAGGTGTTTGCGCCGGCTGCTGGGAGACTGGTTCAGTTTGTCTCCTTGGTGAAAGTGTCAATGACCTCGCAGTTTCTGCTGTCTGTGCTGTTTGGCCAAAGATCAAGGGCAATGAGCCAGACAAAGCTGTGTACTTCGGTAGTGTGTTCATGTTTGGCATTGGGACAGATTGATTGCCCTCCATTGTTAATGTGTCTGTGGAACCACGATAAGGTTTCAACCGATCATAGTGGATGACCTTGGTCGCAGCCTGAGGGTGTTGCACATCCACCAGCTTGTAAAGGAGCCCTTTGTCGTCCACAGATACAACCTTATATGGTCCAGTCCAGTTTGGAGCAAGCTTCTGTCGTTGTGTGGTGGGATCATCCATCCATACCAGATCACCACAAACGTATGGCCTGAACCTCGTGTCCTTGTTGTAGTAGTATTCCCGTTTTTGTCTCTGTTCTTCACTATGTAGAAAAACAGTCTCAAAAGCAGCGTCCATCCGTCGAGCTAGTTCTGCACCATAGTTAGTCGGACTATCAGAAACTGTTGGCGATGAAACATGAACAGTAGCCGGTAGTCTGGGCTCTCTGCCATGCACAAGGAAGTAAGGAGAATACCCTGTGCTCGAGTGTGGCGTAGAGTTGAATGAAAGCACCACAGCAGGAAGGTAGTGGTCCCACTCACCCCCATAGTCCTGGATGAGTCGAGCCAACTGTTCTTTCAAAGTCCTGTTAAATCTTTCCACCATACCATTCCCTCTTGGGTGATATGGGGAGGTCCTTTTCTTTGTCATCTGTAGTTTCTGACAAATGTTTTGTATAATTTCTGACTCATATTGTCGTCCCTGATCCGACAACAGTTCCTCAGGGACACCATGTTCAGGGATATACCTTTCACAGAGTAACTGTGCTACCGTGGCAGCCCTTTGATCAACCATAGCATATGCATTCACATACTTGGTGAAATGGTCCTGTACCACAAGCACATATCTGTTTCCCACAGATGTGACTGGCAGTTCGGTAATGTCCGTACAGACCAACTGAAATGGTCTTTCAGTCTGAATAGATTGTAAAGGAGCTCTGTGCTTTGGTACAACCCTCCTAAAAGCTTCACATGTCTTACACAAGTTACAGAACTGCTCAATATCAGATCTCATTCCTGGCCAATAACACACTGTCAATGCTTTCTTAAATGTTCGTTCAGCACTGTAATGACCAGAACATGGATTACCATGAAAAAATTGCATTGTCTCTGTAACCAGTGCCACTGGAATTAACACTTGATAAACCTCAGGTTTGCCAGGCGGTGTTTGACCTTTTCGACACAACAAGTTATTACATAGCAACAAGTTATGAAACTGCCACCATAGTTTCCTCTGCATTTTACCTTTTACCTGTCTGAGGTAGGGACGTTTCTTGTTTTTAACCCAATTATGCACTTCCCCGAGAACAGGATCAGCAAGTTGCGCATTTACAATGTCCACGTTATGGGCAGATAATGTCTGTTGTAATGTGTCAAACCCCACATTCACATGTGTCCTATCAGTGTCCACACAACAAACTTTTGGTACCATATCGGTCCTCTCTAAATGTTCAGGGGTCGAGCATGACCCCTCATCATTACCCCTCGCCTCAGACAGTGAGACAGATTGTCCTGTATCACTAGGCGAAGAGTGAGCTTCAGGTAGCGTCGTACTTGTCATCTCAATAGAGTCCTGTCCCAATGGTATCCGTGACATGGCATCTGCATTTGTGTGTTTCTTACCCTCTTTGTGAGTGATTGTCCATTGATACGGATCGAGCTCCAACGCCCAACGACCCCTGCGTCCTGTAGGGTCATGCGTAATGTCCATTTTCCTTAAAGTTGCAGTATGTAGCTTTTTTTATAAACATATTTCTTCTCTCTGTCACTATTTTTTAACAGAGTGATGTTAAACAGGTAATCTTTGAGAAATACTATATTCCTCTGGCGTCTCCCGGTGGTTAAAATAGCATTTATAAAAACCAGAGCGGGCCGTTTTTGACCAGCCAATAAAAACAGAGTTATTTTCATGAACGAGCTTCCCCCGCCCTCCCCCCGCCTCTCCCAGCGGCTGCGCGCAGCAGCCGGGCAGTGGGCACGCTCCCGTCTCAAACAGTAGCTGTTTCAAGATGGCGGAGGTGGCGAGAGCTTCGAGTGCTCAAAGGATTGCCAAGCGATGCAGAGTTAGCAACTTCCCTGCTTGAAAAGTAAGTGTCTTTGCTTGAATCATGTGATAGCGCAAATGCCATGTTATTATCTACAACAGGCTAAAACCGTTTTCCGGCCTACAGCTGACGTGATGCTAATGGCAGCAGCTAACTCATTCAACCTCAGTATTGTTTCGATACGTACATTTAGTTATCCTAACTTATTGTATTGTGGATCAGCAAGCAGATATGATGAAAGTACTGTAACTGCGCTGTCTGTGTAAGAGAGGCTTGATCACAACAACTAGCAATTAGCATATTGTCTGCTGATCATTTGGTGTTCATAATCGAAAAGTCTGTTAGTTGTACTACACAATATATGTTGTTGATGCATACATCTCAACCTCTTTGGACGTTTACCTGTATAAAGGGCCTCAAAAATCATTAATTTTTGGAATAAAATCTGTAAAACTTGCGGTGGGGAGGACGAGTTTGTTGTCTGCTGCGGACATGAGCCTGCAGTGAAGCAGGATGAAAGGAGAGCATAAAAAGTTCAAATTTTACTTCTAGCAGCAGAACAGGATGGAAGATGGCTGTTTGATGCTATTTTTTAAATCATCCTACATGCTTTGATATGTTAGATAAATTTGTCATTGTGTGATAAATGTGTTGAAAAGAATATCTGATTATTGTTTGAACTACATTATATGTTTTTATGCAGAGATGATGACTTTGGGGAAGGTCTCAGAAGTGAATTTGGGGAGACTCCCATTCAGGTTTTGGAAACAAGGTAAGTAAGGGGAAACTGTATTTATGTCAAGATTATTTTATGGTTTGCACTGCAACTAATATAACTGTGATCATAATATTATTACACAATTTTAAAATGTAGATGGTAAGGTTGTATGTCTAATATTGTTTATGAAATGTATTTTCACCAGATATTACGGTAGGCAGAAACAAAATCCAAAGTTTAATACAGTAGTTGTTTTTATATAATCCATCCATCCATTTTCTTCCTCTTATCCGGGTTCGGGTCGCGGGGGTAGCAGCCTAAGTAGGGAGGCCCAGACTTCCCTCTCCCCAGCCACTTGGAGCAGCTCCTCCGGGGGAATCCCAAGGCGTTCCCTGGCCAGCCGAGAAACATAGTCCCTCCAGCGTGTCCTGGGTCTTCCTCTGGGTCTCCTCCCGGTGGGACATGCCCGGAACACCTCACCAGGGAGGCGTCCAGGAGGCATCCTAACCAGATGCCCGAGCCACCTCAACTGGCTCCTCTCGATGTGGAGAAGCAGCGGCTCTACTCCGAGTCCCTCCCGGATGACTGAGCTTCTCACCCTATCTCTAAGGGAGAGTCCAGACACCCTGCGGAGAAAACTCATTTCAGCCGCTTGTATCCGAGATCTTGTTCTTTCGGTCATAACCCAAAGCTCATGACCATAGATGAGGGTGGGAACGTAGATCGATCGGTAAATTGAGAGCTTTGCCTTTTGACTCAGCTCTCTCTTCACCACGACAGACCGGTACAGCGCCCGCTTCACTGCGGATGCTGCACCTATCCGCCTATCGATCTCACGCTCCAGTTTTTATATAATGTATTTCTTTATTGTTATGGCTTTTCTGTGCTGCAATTTTAGTGGACATAAAATTAGAATAATACAGATGCACAATATTGACAATAAATATCTTTGAAGCTTATTTTTTTTATTATTTTATTTTTCTAACCGCGTCACAGAAAATGTACAACTTTACAAATTTAAGAATTTTTAAAAAGATGACTTAATTAAAATTCTGTGTTCATGTATAACATACACTTGCACTGAACGTACGTATTTTAGTGCGTGTTAAAAATATGATTTTGTCTATACTTTCGAGTTAGTCTCATTAACTTTTATTGAGAGAATTTATTGTACTGGTTCCCAAGTACCATCCATCCATCCATCCATTTTCTTCCGCTTATCCGGGGTCGGGTCGCGGGGGTAGCAGCCTAAGTAGGGAGGCCCAGACTTCCCTCTCCCCAGCCACTTGGAGCAGCTCCTCTGGGGGAATCCCAAGGCGTTCCCAGGCCAGCCGAGAAACATAGTCCCTCCAGCGTGTCCTGGGTCTTCCTCTGGGTCTCCTCCCGGTGGGACATGCCCGGAACACCTCACCAGGGAGGCGTCCAGGAGGCATCCTAACCAGATGCCCGAGCCACCTCAACTGGCTCCTCTCGATGTGGAGAAGCAGCGGCTCTACTCCGAGTCCCTCCCGGATGACTGAGCTTCTCACCCTATCTCTAAGGGAGAGTCCAGCCACCCTGCGGAGAAAACTCATTTCAGCCGCTTGTATCCGAGATCTTGTTCTTTCGGTCATAACCCAAAGCTCATGACCATAGATGAGGGTGGGAACGTAGATCGATCGGTAAATTGAGAGCTTTGCCTTTTGACTCAGCTCTCTCTTCACCACGACAGACCGGTACAGCGCCCGCTTCACTGCGGACGCTGCACCTATCCGCCTATCGATCTCACGCTCCAGTTTTCCCTCATTCGTGAACAAGATCCCGAGATACTTAAACTCCTCCACTTGGGGCAGGACCTCCTCCCCGACCCGGAGAGGGCACGCTACCCTTTTCCGGCTCAAGACCATGGCCTCGGATTTGGAGGAGGTTCCCAAGTACATGTTTCTTTATTTCATGATCAAACTTGATTATTGTTGCTTTAATAAAATATGTAATGTGTTTCCTCAGTATCAATGTTAGTTTGTTTTTTACGTTTATATTTTTTTTGTTTCAGTATGTCTGCGCTAGACATTACGACGACAATGATGAAAGTGACTTGTTATTGCATGTTCTCTCCGTGCATGCGTGGGTTTTCTCCGGGTTCTCCGGTTTCCTCCCACAGTCCAAAAACATGCATGTTAGACTGATTGGTAACTCTAAATTGACCCTGGGTGTGAGTGAGACAGGTCTCTCTTGTAAATGAGTCCCCGTGGCTCAACGAGGCTAGCCTGTATAAATAAAGGTTGAATGAATGAATGAATGAATGTTCTTCTTCCTCAGGTTGTCAGCGCTGTCCTGTTGATGATGATGGTGGTGGTGGTCCCACAGACAGCAGCAAAGCCACACAGGAAGTCCTTTGAAGGTTTAGCAGAAGAAACGGTCCCTCTGCGTTTGGACCCAAACAATTTAGTTCCCAGCCTAAAAGTCAGTTCTTTGGCCAGCGACTCCATCTCACCGTGGACCTACAAGTGAGGCTTCAGCTCCTCAGTGTGTTGTCCTTCATGAAGCTCAGAGTCCTGTTAACAGTTTTTGTCTCCTCTCTGTCCTCAGCATCTCCAGGGATGACAACATGTTCCCTCATGCGCTGTCGCAGGCTCACTGTTTGCTCAAAACCTGCCTGGACCACCAAGGACTGGAGGACGGGGGCCTGGAGTCCCGTCCCATTCTGCATCAGGTGCTGGTTCTGAGGCGAGTCAAGACGCCAGGGCCAGGCACAGCTACCACTACCGCCTGGAGTCCAAACTCATCTCAGTGGGTTGCACCTGCGTGAGACCGAAGGTGATCAACCAGCACTGAGGACTGACCCATGGAGACCAGATGAAGACCATCTCCACGCGGGGTGTCCTCCAAAGATCTGTGGCAGGGTGTGGCCTTGGGGCAATTTCAATCCCAAAAATACTCAATTAAAAGAAAAGAACTTTTAAACGAGTTGATGAAGTTTATCAATGAACCTTAATTTTTTTATGTATATATACTGTATATATATATATTCATTCATTCATTCAACCTTTATTTAGTCAGGTAAATCTCATTGAGCCTCGAGGGCTCATTTACATAAGTGACCTGCTACTAACTAAAGAATGATGAACAGCAATGGTAGAATTTCTGTTCATCATTCTACATCATATATATATATATACAGGTATTCCCCGATTTACGAGCGAGATCCGTCACAAGGAGGCGCTCGTAAACCGGAAATCTCGTAATTTGGAACGGCCGCCATTTCTCTCGTAAACCCGGAAGTCCGCTCGTAAATTTCGCCAGCGCACCTAAAAACACTCTATTTTCATCTAAAAACTACTTTTGAGTGCATAAAAATGATCGGAAACGTGTGTTTATATGCTTAACTTGCTAACTGTAGTGAAAAAACACATGAAAACTCAGTATTTTTTTCGTTTTTTCCAAAAATTCAACCCGGAAGTCCGCTCGTAAATTTC
Source organism: Garcialebias charrua (assembly GCA_038048925.1). Taxonomy (NCBI): domain Eukaryota; kingdom Metazoa; phylum Chordata; class Actinopteri; order Cyprinodontiformes; family Rivulidae; genus Garcialebias; species Garcialebias charrua. Next base: position 518 of record JBBPBX010020504.1, on the reverse strand, counting down.
GCCAGCGCACCTAAAAACACTCTATTTTCATCTAAAAACTACTTTTGAGTGCATAAAAATGATCGGAAACGTGTGTTTATATGCTTAACTTGCTAACTGTAGTGAAAAAACACATGAAAACTCAGTATTTTTTTCGTTTTTTCCAAAAATTCAACCCGGAAGTCCGCTCGTAAATTTCGCCAGCGCACCTAAAAACACTCTATTTTCATCTAAAAACTACTTTTGAGTGCATAAAAATGATCGGAAACGTGTGTTTATATGCTTAACTTGCTAACTGTAGTGAAAAAACACATGAAAACTCAGTATTTTTTTCGTTTTTTCCAAAAATTCGCAGCTCGTAAGTCTGGAACCTCGCAGATCAGAGCGCTCGTAATTCGGGGACTACCTGTATATATATATATATATATATATATATATATATATATATATATATATATATATATATATATATATATATATATATATATGTATATATATATATATATATATATATATGTATATATATATATATATATATA
>JBBPBX010020503.1:28318-43308 GCA_038048925.1 Garcialebias charrua | reverse complement strand
AGAGCAGGAGGCCGGGCAGCGACAGTCAGTCCGAGCAGAGGAGGCTTTTTTCGGACACATGAGCTAGAAATGGTCGGTGTACTCTCTGGAAGTGTCCCCCTAGCGGACAAAAGTGGTACTGCACCATTTTTTTCTTTTTTCTTTTTTTTGGCCAAAATGAAAAACGGCGATATCAGAGCCAAAAATGGGTCTAAAAATATGGGAAAAAATCCATAAATATGATGCTTCGGCGTATAAGCCGCAGGACATGCAAATTAGTTAAAAAAAAACAGTGACTTATACGCCGAAAAGTACGGTAAACAAAATTAATGACGCATTGTTTATTAAAAGTGTTAGAACGAAGCACAATGACGTTTTTGGGATTGGACTTGTTTTAAAACGGCAGGAATCCACTTTCATCTTAACTGCTTTCAGACTACTCTTTAGCTCGTCAATCCTGCGAGAGGCGCTGGGTTTGAATCCCGGGCGAGCCCCCGTTTGTTACAGTCCGGCTCAAAACTGAATCAAAAATAGGGTAAAAACACGAGCTAAAACAAAACAAAACTAAACTAAAACAATTTAAAGTAAAAGCAAAGCAAGTTTGTATAATACATTAGTAGCTCAGTGAACAAGTGAAATCTATCAGGACCTGAGGCAAAATGTGGAAGGAAGCATCTATTAAACCCAAAACTATTTAACGTGTAATAAATAAAAAAATTCACACAAGGCATCATGACTCATGAGCTGTGACAAGTTTACAAAAACCCACAATTATAGAACAAACACGGTAAAGTGAACTTTGCCACGTACATGCAGGCCTTTTTTTATTTTGTTTTATTACCGGTGAGTGAAAAGTACGTGGAAGAACTGTGTTCAGTCGTTATTAGTAATAAAGTGAATGCTGAGTCAGCATTTCATGCTTATTGTTTAATCAGTACATTTTTGGGCACCAACTAGTTCTGCGTGCTTTGTACCAATTTAACCGTTAAAATATCAAAACGTTCATCATGACTGAGAATACCTTTATTATTATTACAGCATTATTTTACTTTTAACATTTTCAAAAATATTTAACTTTCCACAGAAATGCATTAGGATCTCTTCAATTTCATCACAAACTAATTCAGTGTATTGGTTCAAATTTTGTCTTCTTATGCTACTTTTAGCTACTGTTCTGCTTATTTGAGCTTTTAGCCATTATTTTGCTACATTTAATTACAATTCAACTATCTTTATAGTTTACCTAGTGTTCAGCTACTTTTAGTTCATAGGAACCATTCAGCTAGTAAACACAACCCTGTTATACTTTTAGCTTTTAGCTATTAACTCTGCTTCTTTTGGCTACTGTTTTACTTCTTTAAGCCTTTAGCTGCAGTTTTGCCTTAGCATATACTCAACGATTTTTAGCTACTGATGAACTAATTTTAGATTTAGCATCAATTTAGTCACTTTTAGCTACTATTTTGCTAAATTTAGCATTTGCTTTGTTAACTTTAGCTAGGATTCGGCTACTTTTAGCTACTGTTCTGCTAATTTGAGCTTTTAGCCATTACTTTGCTACATTTAATTACAATTCAACTATCTTTATATTTTACCTAGTGTTCAGCTACTTTTAGTTTATAGGAACCATTTAATAATAATAATAATAAATTCAATTTATACCGCACTTTTCATTAATAAAAATCTCAAAGTGCTACAACAATAAAAACAAGTGATAAAATCAAATAAAATCAATAATGGTATTAACTAAGATTAAAAACAGAATCATGTGGAGGCAGAATAGGCCTGCTTAAAAAATAAATAAATAAATAAATAAATAAATAAAACAAGTGATAAAATCAAGTAAAATCAATAATACTATCAACCAAGATCAAAGATAAAATCATGCGGGGGCAGAATAGGCTTGCTTAAAAAGAAAAGTCTTTAAACCGCTTTTAAAGTCAACCAGTGACTGTGGAGCTCTCAGGCAGTCAGGAAGGGAGTTCCATAGGCGGGGGGCAGCCACACAGAATGCCCTGTCTCCCATGGTCCTTAATTTGGTTCGTGGAATGTGAAGTAGATTACTGTTCTGTGATCGTAGAGACCGGGTGGATGAATATGGTGCAAGAATGTCCTTTAGATAGTCAGGTGAAGTTCCATGTAAGCATTGATGTGTAATGAGAGCAGTTTTGTATTGAATTCTGTAGGTGACAGGAAGCCAATGGAGGTTATGGAGAATGGGTGTAATATGTTCAAATTTACGAGCTCTCAATAAAATCCTTGCTGCACTGTTTTGAATATATTGAAGTTTCTGAAGGTTTTTGCCAGGGATTCCAATAAACAGGGAGTTGCAGTAGTCGAGCCTGGAGGAGACAAAGGCATGGACGAGTTTCTCAGCATCGGAAAAAGTCAGAGATGGGCGAAGTCTGGAGATGTTTCGAAGATGGAAGAAGCAAGTTTTAAACAGATGCTTAATGTGAGTTTCAAATGTAAGATGAGAGTCCATTTTTATTCCAAGATTTGTAACAGAGGTGGAGAGGGGGATGTCTTGACCAGAGAAGGAGATTGTTGTTAAAGTTGATGTTTGTATCTGGTGAGGGGTGCCAATCATTATGGCCTCAGTCTTGGAGCAGTTTAATTGAAGAAAGTTCTGATTCATCCATGCCCTTATTTCCTCCAGGCAGGCAGAGAGGGCAGTGAGTGAAGATGGAGATGGGGATGATGAGGATGATCCAGTCCTGATGTAAAGCTGTGTGTCGTCGGCATAGCAGTGAAAAGAAATGTTGAACTGATTAATAATTTGACCTAAAGGCAGCATGTAAAGGGAAAACAGCAGGGGCCCCAGAACTGACCCTTGAGGGACACCACAGGAGACACCGACTGTCTGGGAAGTGGCATTGCCAAGACTAACGCATTCCAGCCTATCGGAGAGGAAAGATTTGAACCAGTCCAGGACAGTGTCACAGAGACCGACCTCCACATGAAGACGGTGGAGGAGAATATTATGGTCCACAGTGTCGAAGGCTGCAGTGAGGTCAAGGAGGACAAGGACGGAGGGAGAGCCAGTGTCAGCAGCCATGAGGATATCATTTGTAACTCTCAGTAATGCAGTCTCAGTACTGTGAGCTGCTCTGAATCCAGACTGAAACTTCTCGTACAGAGAGTGTTGCTGTAGGTGGTCCTGCAGCTGAGCAGCAACTGCTTTTTCCAGCACTTTGGACAGAAACGGGAGGTGGGAAATTGGGCGGTAATTAGAAAAAATGTCGGGATCCAAATTAGATTTTTTCAGAAGAGGCCTAATGATGGCAGTTTTTAGAGGCAGTGGAACATGACCAGATTGTAGAGACTGATTTATTATTTGAGTGATTAATGGGCTTATTGCAGAGTGATTGGATTTTATGAGAGATGAGGGGAAGGGATCCAGGGCGCAGGATGAAGGCTTCATTTTCTTTATGATGGACTCCACCTCACTCTGAACAACCTCATCAAAGCTGCTCAGGGACCCAGGATGCAGACGGGTAGATGGTAAACGAAGATCAGGGAGGTTGTGAAGCTGAGATCTGATGGTGTCAATTTTGTTTTTAAATGATGAAAGGAACAGGTCGCATTTTTGAACACATTCCTCAGAAGTTTGTTTAATGGGATTAAGTAGATGAGTTACTGTGGAGAAGAGCTGTTTAGAGTTACCAGGGCAGGTGTTGATGATGTTGGAGTAATACTTGGAGCGTGCTTCTTTAAGAGAATAGGCGTATGCTTTCTGATGTTCTTTGTATGCCTGCTTATGTACCGAGAGACCAGATGATTTTAGACGTCTCTCGATAGCACGGCCAGTTGCCTTCATCCTGCGGAGCTCACCAGTGTACCAGGGGGCTGAACGGGAGAAAGACACCAGTCTTGTCTTCAAGGGAGCATGTAGGTCCAGAAGCTCTTGGAGAGATCGGTTGTAGTAATCAACGGAGTCATTGGCAGATGAATGATTGACAGCGGTCAGGGCGTGAAGATCAGCGGACAGAACATCAGGGGAAATGTTTTTAAAGTCCCGGAACTGGATGGGTCGCTTTGGGTTTGAAGCAGGTGAAGTTGAAGGCACTTCCAGAGAGATGACACTGTGGTCCGAGACACCCAGGTCATATACAGATAAGTTATTGATGAGTACAGTGTCTGTAATCACCAAATCCAGAGTATGCCCCCTGCTGTGCGTAGGGACGTCCACATGTTGGGTGAGATTAAGAGAGTCCAGAAGAGACTTAAAATCTGTTGCCAACGGGGAAGAGGAATTGTCCATGTGGATATTTAGATCGCCAAGAAAAATAGTTTTCACAGGGGAGGTGCAGAAAAAGGTGAGGAGGTCATGCATCTCTGAGTTAAATGAAACATGCGGTTTGGGAGGTCTATAAATCAATATAACGTTCATCAGGAGTGGGGCTTTGAAGTTGAAGGCCAAACTTTCAAAAGAGGAAAAGTCCTGAGAAGCTAGATGTGTCAATTTTAAATTATTGCGGTAGATTACAGCCAGACCACCACCGCGGCCAGTGCTGCGGGCTCTCTGCAGATAACTGTAACCAGACGGACAGGCCTCATTTAGAGAACTGTACACATCTGGCTGATGCCAAGTCTCTGTAAGACACATGAGGTCCAAGTCCTTCTCCAGAATGTGATCGTGAATTAGGCATGATTTGTTTGATAGTGACTGCACATTGAAAAGTTCTAATTTAATACCAGTTGGTGTAGAAGCCTTTTGAACCGGTTTCAGCAGACTGAAGTCCACTCCACGTTTTCCTTGCCACTTCGTGCGCTGTGGACTACAAGGGACTACAGACGCAGCGTTCTGATGACGTCGTCGAGGTGCGACACGTCTCTTGGACGAGACACACGCGATAGACCCAACCTGCGGCTGTCCAGAGTAGATGGATATCTTTCGAGAGCTTCTGTGGATATAACGAGGTCTACGCAGAAGTCCCAGTTGTTTGATGGTGGAAACAGAGGGAGGAATGGAGCAGTTGTTAAGTCCAAGCAGCTGCGAAGCAGAATACGTCAACATCGTGCCAGCCAAGCCGGGGGAAGCTAGCACAGAGCTAGCTGCTAACAGCAGACCCACGGCTCCGAAAGAAACAACCAAGAAGCAGAGGGATGTAACTTGGTTGAGCATATCGTGAAGAGGAGCACAGGAGAAAATCCAGGACAATCCAGATGACACAGGAGGTTGACAGGCAGTAGGTGAGTGGAACAATAATTGCAGCTACGTAACGTAGTTCTTGAAGTAAGTTCGTGCTGGAGTTTGACAGGAGGTAGACAGCCCAAATTCCGGTTAGGAAGAGCTAGCCAAGCTGTCCGTAAAATCCTTATTAAAAACCACTGAACAAAACGAGTCCAGATAAATGTCCAAAAAATGTCCAAAAAATAGCAACAGTAAAATAACTATTTAGCGTGGAGAAGCGGCGACATCACGGCAGCGTCCTCTCCAGCTGGTCTGTATTTAGCTAGTACAGTAAAAGCAGCCCTGTTATACCTTTAGCTTTAAGTTATTAACTGCTTCTTTTAGCTACTGTTTTACTTCTTTAAGTCTTTAGCTGCAGTTTTGCCTTAGCATGTGCTCAACTATTTTTAGCTATTGATGCACTCATTTTAGCTTTAGCATCTGTTTAGTCACTTTTAGCTACTATTTTACTAAATTTAGCGCCTGCTTTGTTAACTTTAGCTAGGATTCTGCTACTTTTAGCTACTGTTCTGCTAATATTAGCTTTTACCCATTATTTTTGCTACATTTAACTACAATTCAACTAGCTTTAGCTCATGGGAACCATTCAACTAATAATAGCTTTAAGCAGCCATGTCACACTTCTAGCTTTTAGTTATTACAGTATTCTGTTTCTTTTAGCTACTGTTTTGCATCTTTAAGCCTTTAGCTGCAGTTTTGCCTTAGCATATGCTATACTATTTTTCAGCTACTGATTACCGTATTTTCCGGACTATAGGTCGCACCGGAATATAGGTAGCTTTGTCCAATTATTGCCAAATACCGGTAATTGGAAAAATCCATATATGGGTCGCACCGGAATATAGGTCGCACCTACGTCACCGCCGACGTAACGCGTCATCCACCGCTGACGTGACGCGTCACCGCTGAGTCAACCCGGAAATGTGGGGGAGTGTTTAACTCTGCTGCAAATGTCTGCCACAGGAGGCTTTTAAGAAGATTAACACTTAAAAACAATTATTTGTTTGATAAAAATTATAGCAAATATGTGTCTGAGCTGAACTTTTCCTTAATAAATGAACGTAATTGTGAAATGAGCTGGATTTAAAAATTTGTTTCGCTACGTCTGATGAAACAGCAGCCGAAACTGGTACTACCATGCGCCCCTAGCGGCCGTAACTGGTACTACCATGCGACCCTAGCGGCCGTAACTGGTACTACCATGCCACCCTAGCGACCGAAAGTGATAAAAAAGCCATAAATAGGTCGCACCTAAATATAGGTCGCAAGGCATAGAAAATAGACAAAAAGCCGCGACCTATATCCCGGAAAATACGGTAACTAATTTTAGATTTAGCATCTGTTTAGTCACTTTTAGCTACTATTTTACTAAATTTAGCACCTGCTTTGTTAACTTTAGCTAGGATTCTGCTACTTTTAGCTACTGTTCTGCTAATATTAGCTTTTACCCATAATTTTTTGCTACATTTAACTACAATTCAACTACGGTAGCTTTAGCTCATGGGAACCATTCAACTAATAATAGCAACCATGTCACACTTCTAGCTTTTAGTTATTATTCTGTTTCTTTTAGCTACTGTTTTGCATCTTTAAGCCTTTAGCTGCAGTTTTGCCTTAGAATATGCTTTACTATTTTTCAGCTACTGATTAACTAATTTTAGCTTTAACATACGTTACTATTTAGCTAAATTTAACACCTGTTTTGTTAACTTTAACTAGGATTCTGTTGCTTTTAGCTACTGTTCTGCTTGTTTGACTTTAATGACTTTCAGCTTTGTCTCTATTAGATTTCATGCATTAAAAAAATCAAACATGGTGGTTGGTCTTTAACTTCCTGTTGCTGTTTAACTTCAGATCTGGTCAGGTTCTCTTACAGCATCGTTCATTCCATCTCTTCTCGTTCTGTTTTTGTTCTAATACCATTATACCCTCCTAAAAAAGCCAAATATTAGCCAACATTTAATCTTTTCCTTCATTTCGACTGAAGCTTCTAGATGTGGATGTTCAGCGAAAAACTTTGTGATCTGAAACATCCAGTTATATTTTACTTCTTTAATCTTAAACTGGGCTAACTTTGAACTTCTAATGAAGGAAAAACACAAACCAGACAGAACCCGATTCATCCCCTGCAATTAAAAATTAATAAAAAGCTTTTCGACGTGAATCTTTAGAAGAACACGTTTGATACGAACACTGCTGGTTGTGCGTTAGTTGTAAAGGTTGTTAGGCGCACCTGCTCACAGCCACAACACAGAGGACAGAGTAAGAGTCAACGTCACAGCAAACCAGAGACACGAGTCGGGACAGAGTGACGTCACATCGAGCATTGAGTGTGAAAAGGGGGAATGTTAAAACACAGCACGGAGGCTCGGGCCAAATGAAGGAGCGGAAAAGAGAAGAAGGGCAAAACAAAAAGATGATTCAGTTAAATACCTGATATAAAAATCAAAATACAAACTTCTTTTCCTTGAAAGCAAACCAAAAAGGGGAGAAGGAATGCATCAGAGTTAAAACTGGAGCTGTTTCTAAAGAGGAACGGTTGAATCAGATTCAAACTCGGATGAATTCAACTCAAACATAAAAGTTTATTTCACCAATCCGTAAAAAAAGGAAAAAAAGCAGCAGTGTTTTCCCTTAACCTGTTTACTAAAGACTGGAAAAATGTAATGTTTTTAATCAAAGCATTTATTTTCACAAATCAAAGCAAGTCGTGTTTAATGCTTCCTATTTTCACGTGTCATTAAAAAAAGATGCTGTTCAGATGATTTTTTTCTGACAATTGTTAGTTTACAATAAGCTTTTTTTTTTTAAATAAACAAAAACATTAACATCGATAAAAACAGAAAAGATGTGAATGCAAACGGACACGTGCACCTGTGCAGCTTACCTCTTCTGCTTGTAGGTGAGCATGGCCTCAGAGATGGGGAACTGGTGGGACACGTTGGCGCCGGCCAGATACTGAACGATCCGTCCAGCTACATCGATGTTGTCTGCAGACAGGAGGAATAACCGTGACCAGCACGCCACGGCAGAAAACAACCTGCATTCCACTGGATTAAAGACATGACGCTTCTTGGGAGGAATGCCAGAGTTTTAAACTAAGGCGCTGTTTACACCCAGAGGCGCAAATGGGCACTATGCTGTGGATGCGCCGCATGGGGGCGCTGGACTTAAGGGGGCGTCAAAAGCGTCTCTAGAAAAAAACGTTTTTCTAGCAGGCATTTTCTTTAACTGCATGAAATGATCAATAACAGGTCAACAGCACTGATTAGGCGCCCCCCCCCTGCTCCCTCACCTCCCTCCTCCTATCTCTCTGCTCTCCCTACACACAGGTGCTGCTGTGAACACGCGCCCACAGGCGCGTTATTTATTTATTTTTTCACTCGTGCACTGGAGCGGCAGAAAAAAAAGGGCGCAAAACAGAAAAAGGGAGAAGGAAGTTGAAAAAAAGCCTTTCAATGTGGTTAAAAGATATTAGGTAAGTACAGTCAGTGTTTTAGCAGGACAGGAGGATTGTAAAATATTCAGGTTAGCTAAAGCTAGCCTAATAGGAATCGTCCCATATTTGGCTGTTAAATAAATGTTGCCTCCCCAATCCACAATATTCCTGAAGGTGGCACTGTATTTGCGATTATGGGACTTACTTCCGTTTGACCCCGGAAGTAGAATTTCTGCATTGGCTCCTCGTTGTTTACGTGTTTATCTGTGCGCGTCGTTGAAGTTCTGTTAAAGTTCTGTTTTCTGTTATTTTGAGCTAATATTGTCACGAAGATGTCTTGTGGAGCTCGGGTACCTGTTGCGCTGTTCGTGGCTGTAAGAATAATCAGACGAAGCTGAATTTGTGGCTGCAACTAGTGTGTGTTGAACAGGCTCCGAAAACAAAAACCTGCATCCTTCTTTGTGGCTGGGCTACGAGAAACCACCTGAAAAAAGACTCTGTATCCTCCAGAGGATCGAGAACACCAGGTATGATTTGAGACAGCTTTTAGTGTTATGATTTTATGTAGTCAGTGATTAAATGATACTAATATTTTCGTGCATAACTGGCAAATAAACACACGCACCTATATACTGTATGTATGCTGTCTGTGTATATTTATTTATACTGTATATATAATATAGGTGTGTGTTGTGTTTATTATATATATATATATATATATAATATAGGTGTGTGTGCTTATTTATATATATATATAGATGTGTGTTTATATATAATATAGGCGTGTGTGTTTATATATATATATATATATATATAATATAGGTGTGTGTGTGTGCGTGGGTTTCTTTTATATATAATCTAGGTGTGTTTGTGTGTGTTTATTTATATATATATATATAATCTAGGTGTGCGTGTGTGTGTGCGTTTATTTATATATATAATCTATGTGTGTGTGTGTTTAGTTATATATATATATATATATATAATCTAGGTGTGTGTGTGTTTGTGTGTGTTCATAAATGAACCCTAATGTTTGTATACTGTACTTTTCTTTTCCTCCTTTCTGTTATATTTCTGCATAAGGTGAGTTCCAGGGATGGATGGATGACGCTCCAGTTGGTCCAGGGATGGATGACGCTCCAGTTGGTCCAGGGATGGATGACACTCCAGTTGGCCCAGAAGTTTGTGTGCAGTTATGTACCACAGCAACAAATGAGTGAAAATATAATTTCTATAAATAAATCTGCGTTTGAAGTGCATTTGGTGTTGCTGTGTTTCACCTTCTTTATTTCAATAAGATACGTTGTTTAATGTCTAATGAGAAGTTCTACTGCAAATAAAAAAACTAGATGTGATTGTTTTTTTGGCAACTTACCAGTTTAGTTTTTTATTGACAAGTACAAAACTTAAAAACATGCACGTTGCTGTGGTTCCTCCTCCAGGAGGAGATTGATAAGAATAAAAGCTATAATTATAAATTTTAGGCTGATTGTAACTCTAAATTGACCCTGGGTGTGAGTGAGACAGGTCCCTCTTGTAAATGAGTCCCCGTGGCTCAACGAGGCAAGCCTGTATAAATAAAGGTTGAATGAATGAATGAATAAACTAAAAACATTTGAAACTGAATACAATATGAGAACTGTGGGTGATTTGATGTCTTTTAATGAAAATGATTGGCTGCAGAATAAATACAAGAATAAATACCAGGTCAAATACACTCAACAAGAAATGATGGGCAGTTTCTGATTTTAAACAAACTGGAACAGATTCCTCATCATGTGGGACCACTGGACGACCACTGGACGACCACTGGACGACTGGAGCAAGCAGCAAACCCCTCCGGAATCCAAGACGATGGAACTCGGCCCTTCACTCGTCTGTACCTTAAAAAAAAAAAGAATAAAACTGTCATGTTTGCATCACAAAGTCTAAAATAAGACCAAGTTTGCTACTCAAAGTAGAAAGAATAAATACAGTTGCTCCTACATTTTTTACTCATTCACAAAGATATACTGTAATGTTCAATTTTATATTGATTTCAGTAATTTTATCTTAGATTTACTTTAATATTTTTGAATTATTGTGCCAGGTGCTTGTGTCATTACTTGTTCTTCTGCTCCTGCGTCTCAGAGTAAGTGTGTCTGTCAACTTCAGCGTGGGAGACCAGTCTGTGACTTGTGTGCAGGCCTTCCTGAAAAAATAAATATTTCAATAGAACAAATGTAGTAATAACCAAAAGATGAACTTGTGTTATGGAATATTTTCTGTACAAACAGCATCCCACTGCTTTATTCACATGAGAGTAACAGGGACCTACAATCAAAACAGTACTACAGTACAGTATGTATGTGCAGTATGTATGTATATACTGTATATATAGTGTGCATACAGTATACACATACACACAGCATATGTATGTACTGCAAATGTATTACACACACATGTAGTTATATTATTTATCCACAGATTTGTTTAGTAAATACTTTAACAGATGCTAACGCTACATGCTAAGCTAACCACAGCTAGTAGACGGTGCTAAATCATGAAGAAAAAACAACAACAGCTCCAACACAGAGAAAATTATACTCTCACATTGTTCTGAAATTGTTTCACAAAATGATTTATGTAGAATATTTTGTTTACCGGAGAAAACGTGATCTGAACACGACGTCTTCGAGAGCAGATCCGAGCAGAGGAGGGGCAGCTGTCAGCTCCTCCGATGGAGATAAATCCTTCACGTTTACTTATTTTTGGGACTAAGTGAAAACTGCGCTTTGAACAAACGTCTACCCGACAGGAACACCCACTGACCCAACACGAAGTAACCATTGTAATTAATTAGAAATAAACAAAACAAAAAAACAAACGTGATAAATACAGCCAGTAGACTGGGCTTTAACTGCTGCTCTCACTTCCGGCGGAAGTCGTTCCCATAATTCGCGCAAGGCATCATGGGGCGTAGGAATATTGTGGATAGACATGATTTGTTTAATATGTTTATTTGATACATGTCACACACATCCACACACTAAGTGTAAGAATTATCTAAATAAAACAGGAAACATTAACACAGGAAAGCTAAACTGTTGTGGTGGCAGTTCCCAACTATGTTCCAATGCAGTGCTACAATTTATTCACTCATATGTACATTTATTATTGATTCTTTAATTAAAGACGAGTTGTACAAGTTTATGTGTGTATCAGACAAATTAGTCCTCAGTGTCACTATAGCCCTTAGACTCAAAAAGGTTGGTGACCCATGTTACCAACCTTTTTGGCAGAGGGACACCTGAGTTTAAATGTCTTATTTAATATCACTACAGTGGTGTGTGTTGTGATGTATCTGGTAAGTCAGATCAGATGAAATGTCCAGTCAGTAACTGTTATCCAACAAGGAGATCATTTAAATTAAAGTTTCATTTCTATTGTGGTTTGACTGCTGTACAGTATTTTTAAACCCACTTAACACAAAATTAATGTCATTCAGCTGTGAGGATGGAGAGAAGGAAGAGAAGATGACCGAGGAAGAATCAGGACAGACTGGGGAAGGCAACAGGTTGGTCTAATACAGTATAGGTGGAAGTGAGGGAACAGCTGCTTAATCCCAAGCAATAACATGTAAACATTATTTTTAAAAACTGTACTGTACAGCGCTTTACTACCATTTTCCCCAGAATACGAACTGTACCCCCCTATTTTTAAAATGCCTTCACCTTCACCAAAGAACCAGGGGGGTCCCGAGCATAACTACCCACCATGGGGCTCTGCTCCTGTATTAAGATCTGTAATTTTTACAACTAATATGTAACGCTTTTTAGACCATATGACAGTGCAGAATGCCACAGACAAAGGGTGAAGGAGACAGACACGAGGTCAGTGATAGAGGAGACAAGTGATGACATCAGGTAGGAATAATTACATTAGGGAGGCAACAAAAACCTATACTGTATACCATGATGGTTTGAATTTCTGATGACCATCTTTCATTGTCTTCTTTCATGGAAAGTAACAGTTTAAATGTCATAAATGTTAAAACTCTGACATGGACTCCAGGCTGTTAAGATTTCATATTTTTTCTACATAAAATATTGAGCACTGATTACCACTATTGTTATATATTTTTACTTTATTAAACTTCTTATTTGTTTATGATTGGAATGATCACCTGATATAATATGTAACATAAAAAAATCTGTAATATTGCTACTGTATTTTCTAAGTGCATGACTAAGGGAGGAAAGCTGTATGAGGCGGCAGGTTAAAAAAAAGGGGGGGGGGGGCGCCGTTGATGTTTTCGCATCCACCTCAAAAATATGTAGTTGCGCCCCTGTTTACACCACACCGTTTATAAATGAAAACGTAGCATTCTGCTGTGTAGCTATTTAGCTAGCGCGTCTGTATTGCATGCTACCAGCTTAGCACTACAGTGCTGGCCGTTGTCCATGGTGTGCGGTTCGGTAGGCAAGGCGGGGTGGCCTGCTTGTTAGGGGTGGGCGTATCGATTCTAGTATCGATACTATCGATACCAAGGTGGTACTTGGTATCGAATCGATACTAGCGCTGTGGAATCGATGCTTTGTTGTCGCGCTTTTTTTGTTTTTGTTTTTTTTTCAAAAAACATCTGTGCAATAGAAGTTGTAAGCTCTCGAACTTGACTTCTCTAAATAGTTTTCAGAATCTGTTGGAATCATGGCAAAAACCAATGCAGATTTGTTCCTGTCTTTGATTTTATACATATACCTTATAATGTTTTGCTAGTTTTTTGATACTTTGTTAAAAAAAATAATATATATATATATATATATATATATATTTTTTTTTTCTCTCTTTTGTTTTCTATTGTTTATTGTTTGTTTAAGGAAATTCTACCATTGCTGTTCATTGTTCTTTAGTTTTAGCAGGTCGCTTTCGTAAATGAGCCCATGAGGTTCAAAAGATTTACCTGACTAAATAAAGGTTGAATGAATGAATGTTTTCTTATCACTGTTTTTGTGATTTTGACAGTGTTATGTTTTTGTAACATTGCTGCTTTTTTGTTATTTTGCACTGGTGACTTTTATTTAAACAACTGTGTGTTGTAAAAGAGGTGATGGGCAAATATTTTGTTACTCACACTGTTCAATTTTGTGCGGCTCAACAGCACCCCCAAGTATCGGAATCGGTATCGAAGTATGCGATTCTAGCACAGTATTTACTTGGTATCGGATCGATTCCAAAATTCTCAGTATCGCCCACCCCTACTGCTTGTATAATGGCAGGGAAACAATGCTATTTACCGTATTTTCTGTCCTATAAGTATATTGAATCCCACAGCTTATACAATGCTGCGGCTAATTTATGGATTTTAAGGATTAAGGAGCTTCCTGCCTCGCCAAAAACAATTAGCTTCGTCACACCCAGGTGCTCACAGAGATGCCCAACACACGTCTCTCTTGGGGGGTCAGTCCTCGTGACTCATTGAGACAACCTGTATACATTTTATCCGTTTTTCTTCTTTCAGCGGCTCCCTTCTTCAGGGGTCGCCACAGCGAACTAAGTCGCACAAAGACTTGGCAATTATTTTTACGCCGGGTGCCCTTCGTGACAACCACAGATCACCGAGCTACCACAGCCCTCTGTGTGGAGCAGAGCTGCTATCTAGGGCGCCCGGGGGAGCAGACGTGGGGGTTAAGGGCCTTGCTCAAGGGCCCAGAGTGGGACAAATGAGGGTGGAGGCAGGTGCGGGTGTTTCACCTTTCCCACCCACATTTTGATGTTGTCGGTACCGGGAGTTGAACCAGCAATCTTCCGATCACAGGCCCACCTTCTCTAACCTCTGCGCCACCACTCCCACCTAGACAACCTGTATAAATAAAGGTAAAAAAAAACCTGATCAAATAAATCACAAGGGGGTGGGGGGATCCCTCTCCATGCACAGAGCATGTGAGGGGAGACTCCAGAGCCACTTTTGGTCCGCAGCGCACATGCTTGCAGCAGGAGGAATATGAAGATAGCGATCAATGACTTCCTGGTAGGCTTAACCAGCCGTGTTACAGGGATTGTTCAGAAAAAGAAAAAAAAAAGTTTTACTGTACGTATTTGTGTATGTTACCGGTATGTATTTAATTAAAAGTAAAAAAATATATATATATTTCTGTGTACGGTAAATATCTCATGTTAATTTCAATTCAATTCAGTTTATTTATATAGGAACAAGTCATAACAGAAGTCATCTCAGGGCACTGAACAGAAACATTTATATATAAAATAATAATTTAACACTATTTATCTGAGGAGCAGACTGCTTTGAACTTAACTCCATCACAGAACTCATCGTTACAGTGTGAACACCTGCAGCTTAAGCACTGCTTATATATGTACAATTATATATATATA
>JBBPBX010020503.1:13196-28227 GCA_038048925.1 Garcialebias charrua | reverse complement strand
TTTTTTTGTGTGTGTGCACCTTTTATTTGTGTGTGCTTTATAGTCCAGAAAATACAGTAAACACTTTTCTGAAGAACAAAAAATACGGTACTCATTTTTATTTTGTGTGGGTGTCTTATTACAGTATATACCTGATAATATACTAATGCTCATTTCCACATAAATCTGACTGCTAGAAAACAGCGTGAATAATTTAGACTCCAATGAATTAAGAGCAGGATGTAAAATGTCATTAAAATGTAGCTCACACACATGAAACTGTACACGAGACAAAAGGCTTTGTGGGTTTCTGTTCTGGAACGACAGCTTCTGTTAAAAGTCAAAGAATAATGAGGGAAAAAAAGAAAACCTGAGGACACATGCATACATTCATGCATTTTTTAAACATTTTTATCCCTCCTCGTCTGATCTGACTCAATATGATGTGTGATGCTGTAACTGGCGTGTGTGTCTGAGGATTAAATCAGCTGAAACAAGTCGATGTTGACGGGCTTGTCATGACAGAAACAAAGATAATAGAGACGAAGTGAGCGAGTCAAGAATTGTCATAGTGACAAAAAGAAAGTGGGTGGAAGAATAAATCAAAATGTAACAGTTAAAGCTACTATATGTAACTTTTCTAACAATATATTTTTAACATATTTCTTCACTCTGTCACTAGATTGATGTTAGAGAGGTAATCTCTGAAAAAAACTAAAAAAAAATATTGTCCCCTTGCTTCTCCAGGTGGTAAATAAGCATTTCTAAAAAGAAAAAGTGACCCGCCATTTTCCATCCAATAAAAACAAAGTTTGTAACCAGCCAATAAAAACCGAGCTTGAATTTGAATCAGCCAATAAAAACAGAGCTTGAATTTGAATTTTAACAGACCACAAGGGGGCAGAGCCATATATGGCTCTGAGGGGGAGGGATCAGAATGCTTTGCTTGTTGAAATTTTTTCTAAGTGCTGATGTTCTACAGAAACTGCAGACTGAACCTTTAAAGCTACACCTAAACCATAAAAAACAGGCTAAGGACTTAAATGTGTCTTTTTTTGTTTGATTAATCCAATAATTTTCTATTTGTCAGAGTCAAAACACTGCAGATGTATAAAAATAGGCGAAAGTGACTAACTAATGAATGGATGAGTTCATGTTGTGTCGTGATTTAACAGACTTTTGACAGCAAGAACCTTGAAATTGTCAGAAGAGGCATTACACTGTGAGAAGAGACTGGCAAGATCAAAAACTAAATCCGTCACCCATCCACTCGTCTGACCCAGATTCTGTCCCTTTCAAGTTGGCTGCACATTAGACACGCAGACTTGTAGTTTTTTTTTTTTTTTTCTGCTTGCAGAGCGATGGGTCCCACCTGACGTGGGCCGTTCTGTCCTGCAGAACAGCTCCCTCCATGCCGTGTCCATGAAGATGCTGTTGAAGCGGCTGTCAAAAGAGGCCACGTATTTCGCCATAGGATGAGAACCTGTGTTTAAACACAGAAAAATAATAATAATAAGAAGCATCCTTGGTTGGCTCTTGTCTCTGTCCATGTTGAGGTGGAGTCATACCGATGGGGATCACCAGGAAACGGATATAACTGAGCCAGTCGGGCGTCTTGTTGGCCAGCTGCTCCATGAAGAACCTCAGGATGGTGCTGAGGTAACTCTGGTCGCCGGCCACCGCCACCTTTATCGTCGGCGGCGTCTGAGCATTGCAGTTACAGCTGCAGGGGTCGAGGTAAGGAGAGGCAGAGAGGAAGGAAAGAGGAGGAGAAAACAACAAATCTGTGAGAAACGTCAGAGACACCTCGTCTGAAAATTCATGTCGCTCTGACAAAAAAAAAAAAAAAAAAATCTCAAATGAACTATGCTGCTTTAAAACCACTTTTACTTTTTATTTAAAAGCCAAATGGTTTTATTTTTTTTAGATCGTCTTAAAAACATTAAAAAAAAACAAAAAAAACAACAACTTTGGAACAGCTTTTCAATCCTGATGCCACCACAGCCAACAAGATGACAACTACCGTAGATATTTTATGACATGTTCCTGTTTTTAGTTTTCTACATCGCCTTATAATCTAGCTGTTTTTGCTACTTTTTTTGCCATCTCATTTTAATTTGAAAAAAATAAAAAAAAATAAAAACATCTGTTATGATCGTCTATTGTCGTCGTTGTTGTTGCCGTTGTCATCACTCTTTGTTGAAATCAGGTCTCTCTTGTAAATGAGTCCTCGAGGCTCAATGGAATTAACCTGTTCAAATAAAAGTTGAATGAATGAACTTTAAAATTAAAAGGCCTAGCATCCCCTGAATGAACGCTGCACTACACAGAGTGGAACAGAGTTGTGGCCATTTTAGTCGGACTTTGATCGTCACGAGCTCTGAACCCCTCTCTGCAACCATCATGTCCAATCTGAGCCAAACATCTGTAAAACTGTGATGGTGATTAGCTGTGGTGGCCACTTTGAACTGAACTGATTTCAGCTGTAGTTGTACATAGGCCTGTCGCGATAAACAATAAATCAACTTAATTGCATGATAAATGAAAATCATCAACCTCGTTTTCATTTATCGGCTTTATCATTTCTTTGTGTCTCTCCGTTTCTACTGAAGACACTGGACGACAACAAGCTCAACTCCAGTCTCTTCACTGACCCCTCCCTTTCTCTTTTATCTTTAAAATCCATTTTAACTATCTAAAAATTGTGTTTTTGGATCGTTAAAAGCAGCTAAGCTGAGAAGCTAAGCTACGAGCTAAGCTAACAGGTTGACCTCGGGAAAAAAAAAACATCCATCTTGTCAAAAGCTTTGAAATTCACGGTTGAAAAAACAAAAAGTTGTTTTTCTCTGAAAAAAGAAGCTGAGAACTTGTTTACTGATTTTTTATTAAAAGCTTTGTGTGAAAAATGCAAAAGAGCTCAAACCACACCGAGCGTCCGCCATTTTGAGAACCGAATAAACAGGAAGTAGAGACAGCCCATGTCATGTCAGGGGGCCTCCCTCCCATTTTTCTGTAAGAGACATGCTGCTCGCTCCCTCACTATCCATCCTTCAGTTCAAACAGTCTTATACTGCATCCAGTGGACAAAAAATGTACTACACCCAAAACAAATTAACCAACATGTCTTCTTAAAATTGACAATAATTACTAATTATTGTTAAATTTCAAACAATGACAAGTACCGGTAATCGCCCAGCAAAACTTGTTAAATGGTAAATGGGGCTTATTTATATAGCGCTTTCCAGCCCCCTGTGAGGAGCCCCAAAGCGCTTTACAATACCAACCATCCACCCATTCATACACACATTCATACACCGGTAGCGGCGACTGCCATGCAAGGCGCCTTCCAGTCCTACCGGGAGCAACTCGGGGTTAAGTGTCTTGCCCAGGGACACAACGACACATGGTGTGGGGAACCGGGATTCGAACCTCCAACCTTCCGATTGGGGGACGACTGCCATTACCACTACGCCACAGCCGCTGTTATTCTGACAGGCCTAGTTGTACACTTTTGGTTACTTTCTGCGAGTGTCAGTAAAATCAGCTCCGTGATTCATGAGATATTTTGCTAACAGGGCAGAAAAATGAACTCTCGCACACAGACACAGGTCTCTCTTGTAAACGAGTCCTCAAGGCTCAATTGGATTAACCTGCCTAAATAAAGGTTGAATGACTGAAAATAATAATAATATTTTCAGCAACGGCAATAAAAAACTAGAGTCTGTTTTACTTTGAAACGATTCAGCTTTGGATTAAAAAAATGAAAACATCAAATCCTTAAAATGCTGACTGTTGCTAATCAAGTACATAAACACTTCTAATAAATAAAGAGTTTACTCATAATACTGTTTTAATCATTTGTAAACACTATAAAAACATCTGGACCAAATATTGCAGAATTTATTTATATTGTTTTTATTTGATGTTAATTCTGGAAATCAACTCAAAGATGTCTGCTTTGAGATTAGCCTCCGGGGCCAAGATTAAAACCTCCACACTCATTTAAGCTGTGTAGCTATCACAGAAAGTTAATTATTTCACGACCTCGGAGAACGAGTCAAAGCCTCGTCTGCCGGACATCCGCAGGGAACAACAGCCCAGCAGGTGGATCCAGGAATAAAAACAAAACAAACTAAAAATGGTAATATAAAAAATAAACAAATAAAACAGACACGCAGAAAAAAGCCCAGCAACATGAGTGAGCATGCACACGTATGAACGTAACTCACAATCGCTGGATGCGAGTGACAATGGTGTTGAAGGCCGCCTGAACGTCCGCAGCGGAGCAGGTGGAGACGATGGGCTGGCCTTGCTCGTGGAGCAGGTCGGCAACGTACTGTACGGAAAGACGCGAGGGACACATGATGAGTATGGACATTCACAGGAGCCGGTCGAGGTGAAAGGAGCTGCAAAAATAGCGTCTGACGACTTTTTCACTTTTAAAAACAAATAAAGGTGAAGAAAAAAAACAGAGAAATTAAATTTTCTGTAAAAAATAAAAAGTGTGAAAGTTGAACAAATTACTGACATTTATGTTGCAAGCTAAAACTGAATAGCTAAAGATAACAGGGTCAAAACACAAGCTAAAATAAACAAAAGGTTAGCTAAAAGGCTACAAACAGAAAAAGCTAAACAATAGTAGCAAATAGCTAAAAGCTAGATGTAGCAAAATGTAGCTAAAACTGCCAAAGGATGGCTAAACTGAAAAAGGTAGTTAAAGGCCAACTAAAGGCTGAAGTAGCATAAGGTTAGCTTAAAGCTTAAAGTAACAGAATGGCGACTTCAAAGTAAAAGTAGCAAAATATTAGCTAAAAACTAAATTCAGTCAAATGCTGACTAAAGGCAGAAAAAGTTATTTAAAAATTTAAAGAAACAAAAGGTTAGCTAATAGTTGAAAATATGTACGGTAGCTCAAAACAGTAAAATGTTTGCTAAAAGTTAAAGACAGCAAAATATTTGCTAAAAGCTAAAAACAGCAAAAGGTTAGATAAAAGCAGCAAAAGCTAAACAACAGTAGTAAATAGCTAAAAGTTAGATGTAGCCAAATGCATCTAAAAACAGCAACAAAAAAAAGGCTAAACAAAAAAAGATTGTTAAAGGCTAACTAAAGGCTAAAGTAGCATAATGTTAGCTTAAAGTTAAATGTAGCAGAATGGCAGCTTAAAGGTAAAAGTTGCAAAGCATCAGCTAAAACTAAATTCAGTAAAACACTGGCTAAAGGCAGAAAAGGTTACTGGGTAATTAAATGTTTAAAGTAACAAAAGGTTAACGAAAAGTAGCAAAACCCCAGCTAAAAGTAGAAAATAGGTAGCTAAAAACAGCAAAACGTTAGCTAAAAGCAGCAAAAAGCCTGCCAAAAGAATCAAAAAGCTAGCTTAAAGTTTAAACTATATATTTTTAATTGTGTTTATTTCATTCTAGCAGACTTTCTTTGAACATTTGAAGTGTGCTTTAAATTTAAGGTGTCATTAAAAGTAGCAAAAGGCTGGTTAAAAGCTAAAAATAGCAGAACAGTAGCTAAAAAAATAAAAGTAATGTAAGATGATGAAAAAAGACCACGTATGCTGCAGCAGATAAAAAAACAAAAAAAACAAAAACGAAGAGATCTTCATGTGTTTCTATGAGGAAAATATTTGTACATAAAGTTTAAAAAAAAATTTAAGTATAAAAGCTACAAATCACCTGAACGAGCCGAAAATTTAGATTTTTGAATGTTTAAAGTTGCACAAAGACTGCAGAAATCGACAGCAAAAAAATAAATAAATAAATAAAAGGAAAGCAACTGGAAAAAGCTGAAACGGTGTTGGCTGGAGTGCGAAGTGTACGTTTGGATGGACACGCACCTGCCCCTGCCACTCCGTCGTGTTGATGAGGATGATGCTCTCAGGCAGGCGTTCGTCCGAGATGAGGATCTGGTTCAGCTGGTCGTACACAGACTTCCTTGGAACCTTGTAGACAAAAGAGGAGTAGAGAGTCAAGACACTGAAAATAAAATCTGTCAAGTCAGAACTGCAACTTGACGCTGTCATTGTGTGTGTGTGTGTGTACCTGTGCTATCAGTCGTGAGTCCGGGGAGCACTCACTCTCCATGCTGCTGGTCCGGTCACTCTGAGCCTTCGAGTTTTGTCGGTCTTTCATGGAGGTGCTGCGAGGTCGTCTCTGCAGCCTGTTCTCCACTTTACTGAGAGAACAAAACACACGGGGCTTAAACACACACACTGGCCCTCATGCACGAAAATGTTCGTATTTTTATCCTAAATTTCTCCTACTTTTGTTCGTACGAAGTGTTCGTACGAACATGCCACGTCAGATCCAACAAAGTCTTCTATCGTCAGGAAATGTGTGTATATGAGCTGTGTAAATAATGATGAATCCCACCTGTTCTATTCACCTGCTCGTGCACGCGGGAGGTTATTTACATAATTCCCACCCCTCAAAACACCATATAAGGATATAGTTTCCTGCCACCGCGAGCAGGAAGTGTCCATTCATTCCGGCTTTTATGCGTCAGAAAACACACAAACGCGTTTGGCGAATTAAAATTGACTCGCCTTTGATCATAGTGTCAGCCCCGGATCTGAGCGCAGACCCACACAGAATACAGATGACATCAGTGAGCGCCCACAGTCAACAGGCAGTTTATATTAAAAATGACATGAAACAACTGTATAAGCTGGTTTCGCTTTTTTCTCCCCTGTCTCTGCAGCGGCGCTGTGTGTGTGTGTGTGTGTGTGTGTGTGTGTCGACAGTGGCACGGGGTGGGGGGGCCGTGCCGACAGTTGCGCGTGGCGTGGTTGCGCGGGCGCGTTGCGTGGCACACGGTGGTCGACATGAGTTGCGCGGGGTGGGGGCGCGTGGCGTGGTTGCGCGGGCGCGTTGCGTGGCACACGGTGGTCGACATGAGTGGCGCGGGGTGGGGGCGCGTGGCGTGGTTGCGCGGGCGCGTTGCGTGGCACACGGTGGTCGACATGAGTGGCGCGGGGTGGGGGCGCGTGGCGTGGTTGCGCGGGCGCGTTGCGTGGCACACGGTGGTCGACATGAGTGGCGCGGGGTGGGGGCGCGTGGCGTGGTTGCGCGGGCGCGTTGCGTGGCACACGGTGGTCGACATGAGTTGCGCGGGGTGGGGGCGCGTGGCGTGGTTGCGCGGGCGCGTTGCGTGGCACACGGTGGTCGACATGAGTTGCGCGGGGTGGGGGCGCGTGGCGTGGTTGCGCGGGCGCGTTGCGTGGCACACGGTGGTCGACATGAGTGGCGCGGGGGGTCACGCGCGGGTGGCGCAAGGTGGTGGACGTGGGGGGGGGGGGTGTTGAAGCCGCTTTAATTAAACCAATATGTGTGGTTGCATTTAATTGTTTTTAAACTCAAAATATTTTCTAAATAACGAAATATAAAGTTATTAGTGGAGAAATCCCGTCTGGATAACAGCAGACTGGCTGCTCGTAAAATATACGACAGGTCTGGACCACACGTAAATTTTGTTCGTATCTGAAAAAAATCCTAGGATACGAAAACATTGTTGGATGCCACAAATGATCCTAAATCACTCGTACGCACAGTATAAGAACAAATCTGTGCGTAAGAACGGTTCGTGCATGAGGGCCACTGTTAGAGAAGGTTGTTTACAACCAGCTGGTACCATTCTTAGAGGAAAATGGCATCACTGAGCCGTTTCAGTCTGGATTTAAAGCCCGCCACAGTACAGAGAGTGCACTTCTGAGGGTTTCAAATGACATTTTTCTTTTAACGGATTCAGGAAAGTTTGTTGTTTTATTGCTCTTAGATTTGTCTGCTGCATTTGACACGGTTGACCACAGGATTTTAGTCTCTCGTCTTGAGCACTGTGTGGGCATCAGGGGTGTCGCCCTCTATTGGTTTAGGTCCTATTTGGCCAATAGGAGCTTTTGTGTAAAAATTGACAATTTTATTTCTTCCACTGCTCCTCTTCCACATGGCGTACCCCAGGGCTCTATCCTTGGCCCTCTTTTATTTGCTCTTTATTTACTCCCCCTCGGCTCAATTTTTAGGAAACATGGGATAGCTTTTCATTTTTATGCTGATGATTGCCAGATCTATCTTCCCTTGGCACAAAACAATACTCTCCAGCAACTCACACACTGCCTTAACGATGTTAAGGCATGGTTTTCTCTAAACTTCCTCAGTCTAAACGAGAACAAGACTGAAGTCATGATGTTTAGACCGAGTTGCTGTCCTTCTTCCAGCATAGACCTTGGCTCACTGTCTTTTTATCTCACGGACTGTGTCACCAATCTGGGGGTGAAGTTTGAGTCTGATTTTAAATTTGATAAACAGATCAGCAGTGTTGTTCAGAAAAGTTTTTATCAGCTTCGACAAATTGCAAAAGTGAAACCAATCTTATCAAGACCTGACTTGGAAAAATTAATCCACGCTTTTATAACATCTCGTCTTGATTACTGTAATGCACTGTATGTAGGCATCAGCCAGACCTCTCTCGCCCGTCTGCAGCTCGTGCAGAATTCTGCTGCTCGCCTCTTAACCCAGACCCGTAGGCGTGAGCATATCACTCCCATCCTGGCGTCCCTTCACTGGCTCCCTGTGCACTACAGAATTCATTTTAAACTTTTGCTATTTGTTTTTAAATGCCTGAACAACCTTGCCCCGCTATATTTGTCTGAGCTGCTTCAGCCTTACTGCCCTCCTCGATCCCTACGATCAGCTGATCAGTTGCTGTTGACAGTGCCTAAAACTAGGCTGAAGCTCAGAGGTGACAGAGTATTTTCTGTCGTTGCTCCCAGGCTGTGGAACAACTTACCCTTGCATGTCAGACAGGCCTCCTCTCTTCCTGTTTTTAAATCCCTTTTAAAAACACACTTTCATTCTTTGGCTTTTAAAACGTGATCTTATTTTTATGGCATTTTAATACACCCGCAGAAAGACTGGTACTTGTATTTTTTTATTTTTTGTATGTTTTTTATCGTTTTAATTGACTTGTCTTTTATGTTGTTGTACAGCACTTTGGTTAACCTTATAGTTTTTGAAATGTGCTTTACAAATAAAGTTGATTGATTGATTGACTAGATAGAGCGCCGGGGAACTGGACTCGAGATCCGAACTGAAACCAGGTGAAAGGCGCAGACCTGCGTGTTTAAAACATAGTGGCTCAATGAGAGCGCTGTATTTTGAGTGTTTGTTTTCAGGGTCAGTCAGCAGAAGCATACCTGGGAGACATGTGATTCTGTGACTCTGTTTTGCAGAGCTTGCCAACAGAGCTGGTCACCCGTTCAGCGTTTACATCCCAGCTGTTCACGTCCCCTTGTCCTGGTCCACTGTTCTCTGGCTCTGGCTCCTGGACCTTAAGAGGAGACGAAATAGAAGCCAAAAGGACAAAAATTATGTTAATCCTGTTTCTCAGGAAATGCCATTTAAGTCCTTTAATAAAAAAAATAAAAAAATAAAAAATAGATGTTACAGAAAATGTAGATTGAAATACAGCAAAAAAAAAAGGCTGAAATTAGGAAAGAAAAAAAAAAGCTGAAAAGTAGCAGAAAAGACAAAAAGAAGCTTAAACTACCAGAAGGAAGTGGAAAGAGCTGGAATGAGATCAACAAATGTGGAATTAGCTGAAAAAGCTAAAATTAGCATCAAAAGAGCTAAACAGTAGCTAAAGAGCAGAAAAAGCTGAGAGAAACAAGCTGAAATTAGCACCAAGTTATTGGGCTGAAATTAGCAGAAATTTACATGAAAAACTTGAATTTATCTGAAAACAGCTGAAATTAGCTAAAATACTATAAAGCTATCTGAAAAGGTAGAACAAGTTAAAATTAGCAAAAGAAAACAGAAAAAAAAAACATGTTTGCTCAATTAGGCTGAAAGAAGCAGTAATGAGCACTAAAAAGTGGAAATTTGCTTAAAAGCTGACATAGCTGAAAAGTAAATAAAACAGCAGAAAGAAGATTAAATTACCGAAAGGAAGAGAGAGAGAAGGAGAGAGCACATTTTTGCTGATTTAGGCAGAAAAAAGTTGAAATGACTGCAAAAAATGTGGAATAAGCTGAAAAAGTCAAGATTAGCATTAAAACAACTACCGTACTTTTCGGCGTATAAGTCGCTGTTTAAAAAAAAACTAATTTGCATGTCCTGCGACTTATACGGCGAAGCGACATGTTTATGGATTTTTTCCCATATTTTTAGACCAATTTTTGGCTCAGATGTGACCGATTTTTCATGTTGGCAAAAAAATGGTGCAGTACCACTTTTGTCCGCTAGGGGACACTTCCAGAGAGTCCACCGACCGTTTCCAGCTCATGTGTCCGAAAAAAGCCTCCTCTGCTCGGACTGACTCTGTCGCTGCCCGGCCTCCTGCTCTGGAGGTAACTTCTGTTTGTTTGCTGTTTGTTAGCAAGATAAGTCAAGAACCACAGGACAGATTTTTATCAAACTTACAGAAAGTAATCACTGTATGGACATTTACAACTGACTAGCTTTATGAGATGTTTGAGAGAAAAAAATCGTTCTTTTAGCTTTGTTGTTAGCGGTTAGCTACCGTAAACAGATACCTACTATTTAGATACTACTAGTTTTTGGTAGTAGTAATACTACTACCGGTACTATTTTATAGCTCATAAACCACTTGGCGGATATTTTTTTAGCTTACAGAGTGTAATTATATGGGTTTCATTTACAAACTGTTGACCTGTATAAGACATTTTGAGATAAAATTCGATTTATTTATAATTTATTTTCGTAGCGCACGCGACCGTTTGGAAGACGTCAAACCGAAACAATTTAAATCCAGCAGATTTGACCATTTCGTGAATTGATTAAGGAACGGTTAAGCTCAGGAACCCTTGTGCTATAATGTCAGCTATAATTTTTAGCAAACAAATAATTGTTTTTACCGTGTTAATCTTGTAAAGTCCTTCCGTGCTCGCTCGCTTCTGTGGCCGCCATTTTCAGCAGGGCAAATGAGGCGCTGACGCGTCGCGTAACGGTGACGCATAATAGATGCGACTTATAGGGCGAAGCAACGTATTTATGGATTTTTCCAAATTATTGCCAATAATTGGACAAAGCGACTTATATGGCGAAGCGACTTTTACGGCGAAAAGTACGGTAAATAGTAGCTGAAATAGCAGAAAAACCTGACACTTGTATAAATAATCTGAACGGATCAGAACAAGCTGAAATTAACAGAAAGAAGTTAAAAAAAGCACAAAAATGCAGGACCACACTTAGCTTTCTTAGATTTTTCATCCTGGATTATTGAGCATGCATCAGGGCACAAAAATGTAGTTAGCAGAAATAAACTAAAAGGACAAAAAAACAGCTGAAAAAAAAAAACGGCTGAAAAAAGCTGAAAGTAGCTGAAAAGAGTTTAATTTGTGAAAGTAAGCTGAAAGAAGCTGAAGCAGAACAAAAAAAGTGAAAGGATCAGTAAAAGGTTGTAAACAGATCTAAAGATCTGAAGGATGTAAAATGAGCTCAGTTCATTTTCTATGAGGAAAAAAATGTCAGAAAAGGCTAAATATTTCAAAAAGCTAAAGTTGCACTAATACCAAAAGTCATAGCAGGATTGTCCTGAGAGAGCTGAATGTTTTGATTTGTTTTGTTGAAATAGCTTTAAAAAATTGTGGAATGAGAAAGATCCCGAAAAACGTCAGAAAGAAAAATGGACCAGAACAGATACCCTGATGCATGCTCAATAATACAGGTACGGTAGTACTGTATTCAGCTCAGTCTTATAAATAGCACCCTCTGCTATTTATAAGACTGAGCTGAATACAGCATCTCAGACTGAGGAAGTATTTCAGACAAAAGACGAAACATTTCTACTTTTTTGTTTTGTTTTGTTTTTTGAATGTCCAGAGGACCAGACTTAGCTTTTTTAGATGGACCAGAACAGAGTGAATGCTTCATAAACATTCACACCATTACCCACAATTAGAGAAGTGCACATCCCAGCAAACTAAACCAGTGGATCAGTGTATGGTGGCTTGCCACACATTTTAAGGAGTGGTGAAAGAGCTGGGGGTGTGGGGTGTAAGGCGCCTCTGGCCTGGTGAAGAACTGAGCTCAGCTGTCGGGGCTGGGGATAACGATACAAGCTCAGTCTGACAGCAGAGATAAAAAGTCATGACGTCTTAGCAGGTGGCTGAAGAAACACTGAACCTGCAGCCTCCATATTTACTTCAAATCAGGTTAGTGGAGCAGAGCACTCAGACAGCTGCCCTGAGCTCAGAGGGAGCTGCCGCTGGACCAACAAGGTTAGCCTGACCCGACGGCACCAGAACAACAACAAGCCCAGACGTCATCAGTCAGAGCTGCAGAAGTGTCTGTGACACTGATCCATGATGGACGTTCACTGCCTCTCCCTGTTATTTCTTTACATGGCAGAAATAAGGAGCGTAGAAGGTTGAACGGAATAAAAATGTCTAAAAGAATCTGTGAAGATTCAGTTTAAACTGTGAGAACATCGAGTGTTGAATGAAATTTGTTAGAGCCAAAAGAAGAAGACTAGCTAAATGTAAAAATAAGCTAAATGCTAGCCAATCGCTAAATGTAGCAAAAAGCCTAGACAAGAGGTAAATGCAATAAAACACTAGCTAAAAGCAGCAAAAGTTTAGCTAAAATCTAAATGTTAACTAAAAATAAAACACTGCCGGTACTTCAGTACCGGTAGCAGAATATAGATAGAAGCTAAAATAATCAAAACACTAGCTAAGATAAGCAAAAGGTTAGTTAAAAATGTAGGAAGTAGGAAAACGCTAACTAAAAGTAACACTAGTGAAAAGTAACAAAGGGCCAGCTAAAAGCTTAACGTAAAGCTAGTTAATAATTTGGAGTAGCAGAATGGTAGCTAAAAGGGCGGCCGTGGCACAGTGGTAATGGCAGTCGACCCCCGATCGGAAGGTTGGATGTTCGAATCCCGCGTCCGCTCAACATGTGTCGTTGTGTCCCTGGGCAAGACACTTAACCCAGAGTTGCTCCCGGTAGGTCTGGATGGCGCCTTGCAAGGCAGGCTACCACTACCGGTGTATGAATGTGTGTATGAATGGGTAGATGGCTGGTATTGTAAAGCGCTTTGGGGCTCCTCACAGGGGGCTGGAAAGCGCTATATAAATAAGCTCCATTTACCATTTAAAAGTAGCAAAGCAGTTGGAAGTAAAAAATAGCAGAGTACCAGTAGCTAAAATCTAAAACTAATAAAATGCTAAAAGCTAAAAGTAACAATATCTAAAGATAGTGAAAGGCAGGTTAAAAGCTAAAAAAGCAAAAAGCTAGTTAATAATTTGAAGTAGGAGAATGGTAGCTAAGTAGCAAAGAGTAGCTAAAAGCTAAAACTAGTCAAAGGCTAAAAGCTTAAAAAGCAAAAAGCTAGCTAAAAGTAACACTAGCTAAAAATAGCAAAGTCTAGCTAAAAGAAGCAAAAAGCTAGTTAATTTGAAGTGGCAGAATGGTAGCTAAAAGCTAAAAAAAAAGCTTAAAGAAAGCAAATTGCTAGCTAAAAGTACACAAACTAAATATAACAAAAGGCTAGCTAAAACCTAAAAAAAGCAAAAAGCTAGTTAATAATTTGAAGTAGCAAATTTGTAGCTAAAGTAGCAAAAAGTAGCTCAAAGCTAAAACTAATAAAAGGTTAAAAGCTTATAAAAAGCAAAATGCTAGCTAAAAGTAACAAAAGGCTAACTATTATTCTGATTCTGAAAAGTGAAAAATAGCAAAAAAAAACTAGTTAATTATTCAAAGTAGGAGAATGCTACCTAAAAGCAAACGTAGCCAAATAAATAAATAGAACCAGATTTCAAAGAGAAGATTGTTTTTGAAGGACCGAACGAGGTCTCTGTGTGTTTATGGGGTAAAAGAGTTGTAAATAAAGTTAAATCTTTTAAAATATATACCAATTACAAAAACTAAAAGCCACAGCACCGTTCTCCTGAATGAGTTGAATGTTTTGATACAATAACGGCCAAAGTAAAATATATGAAAGTATCGTAGGTAAATTGCATAAAAGTACAGAAAAATAAATGAAAATAGAAGAATAATAGTAAAATGCTGAATCAGCGTTCAAACGATAATGTTCAGCTGTTCTTAAAACGTACCCCAACAGTTGCATCTGTGTTGCTGTCCTCTTGAAATCGGCCTGCTTGCACTTTACATCTGTCCACAGTCAGAAAGTCTCCGCTCTGCAGAGCACACGCACATCGTTACACATTACGTTGTTTATGCTTCCCGGTAGGTACAGACATCTGAAACTGAAGAGTTACATTTTCTCAGCGATCAGCTGAGGCACATTTGTTCCTCTGAAGAATTTCAAAGCATCTTGAAACGTCTGGTTTTATAAATTTCAGAAGGAGATCAGATTCTTTTTTCTTTTTGGCTGTAAAACTTGTTTATGAAGTTCCACTGGAGCGCAACAAAATGGAGGGCTTCACCAGTGAGAAATGCTTTGGGCCAGTTTGTGACGAGCTAAAATGGATTCCCAGATATTTATAAACGGCTCTTCCTCTCTGGACAGACACGTCTCTCGTTCTCTGCCCATGTTGTCCTAACAGCTCATAAATCTCAGAGAAGGAGGTTCAGGACTGAGCAATCCAATCTTCCCTTGCAGCATGGGAGCATAGTTGTGTCTGCGTGTGTGTGTGTGGTTGTGTGTGTGTGTGTGTTGATGGTGCTGGAAAGGTCATCTGGTGACAGTCACTATAAATACTGAAAGGCTGCAGGGGTGGGAAGGGCAAGAACTTAAGTCTCACCCTTGGACACTAGAGGCTGCTTTGAGCTCAAGCTGTGGTATCTTTCAGAATGCCTGAACAACTACAACCAGACAGCTGATGTTTTTTTTTTCAACATTTCACTGTTTAGGGACAACGTTAACGTTAAACAAGTCTAAAATGTCAAGTTTGTCCAGGGCAAGCACGATGATAAACTTACAGGACATGCCGAGTCCCTCTGCTGGCTCTTTTGGCTGTGAATGCTTCCGATCTCAGTCTGCGAGCTGGAGTGAGACATTCCCTCAAAAAACGGCCTAAAAACAAAGAGAATTTCAAATTATGAGAATAAAACTGAAGGAGTATAT
>JBBPBX010020503.1:0-12440 GCA_038048925.1 Garcialebias charrua | reverse complement strand
TGGTGGGCGCAGCTTATATTCAGGTGCGCTTAATACGATAGTCCACAAATTACGGTAAGTCTTTTGAAGTCTTGGACCAAACGCATCTGTGTTTTCTTTTGTTATTGGAACATTATTATTGACCTGATGGTTATGAATCAACTTTTATTGGGTTAACAACAAAACATGCTATACAATATTCAAATTTTCAGTCCATACAATTGAATCCATATTATTTACACTTACTGGTATTTTTCTAAAATAATAAATTTCCTCTCCTTTTTGTTCTTCTGAGTGGCCCTAATGCTGGTCGTACAAGACAAATGACCTTTAAGGAGAACGGTTCTGCTCAAACATACTTGAGTTTGGGTTTGGGAGTGCTCAGCACGCTGTCGTTGTCGTCCATCTCTGGCCCACTGTCACTCTGGTTGTACACCTCAAGACTGTCATAGAGCAAGTCCAGATCCTCCTCCACCTCCTGGGTCTGATCCACTGGATCAGAGTCCAGAACCTGTCAGACATGTTAAAACACATCTTCAGCATATTGTGATTGAAATTTGTCTTTAGGGATATAAACCAAGAAGCTGCAGGAAGCAAATTTCTTCAGGTATTGATCGCCACAGCTGAACTAATGGAGAATAAAGCTAGTGAGGGTTATAAAACAAGAAAGCGATGCATTAAATACAACCTTGTCTTTGCTCTGATCGGGGTAATTAAATGGTGAGAGAGTGAGAGAGCTAAGGTGCTGCACAGTTGGGATGTGCATCAACGGAACCACATGCAGGCAGGCCTGTGGACTAATCAGGTGATTAATGCCACTCCGGTGTGAAGCAGATAAACACGGCCCGCTCCCTTAGCTCCTCCTGCCTGGGTATTTATAGAGCTGCACATTACCTAGCCACAAGGATGAGATTAGTGACAGGGAACGCAATAAAATATCACAGAGCCACCTGGAGCTTCCAGAACTATCCAGAAAAATACATGACGGATTGTCTGGAGTCTGTTGTGAGCATCACTGGACAAAATCAGACG
Source organism: Garcialebias charrua (assembly GCA_038048925.1). Classification (NCBI taxonomy): domain Eukaryota; kingdom Metazoa; phylum Chordata; class Actinopteri; order Cyprinodontiformes; family Rivulidae; genus Garcialebias; species Garcialebias charrua. Next base: position 11,429 of record JBBPBX010020503.1, on the reverse strand, counting down.
CACGGCTTATGTCACAATAACAGCTAAATTGAGCAGAAGGCGTGCGTTGACTCAGTTTGAGACTGTTTTTTTGTAGCTGTAGTTTGTACGACTTAAACAAAAGAAACAAGAAGAACAAGTTCTTTCCATAGATTTTATGGTTTAAGGGCGAAAAGGTTAGTTCCAAAAGCCTAAAACATACTGGTGTTATTAAACGTTACTGAACTCAACTGACCCAATCTTTTGCAGAATCACAGGGTGTGCAGCGTAAAACTGAGACCAAAAGGTTAGATGACTTTACTGGAACTGAGTTATTAAAACTAAAGGAAGCAGAACACAAGCTAGGGTTGCCAAATAACTTAAAGCAGCATAAGGCTACCGGTAGTTAAAATGCTAAGAGCACCTACTGGTTAGCTAACTCAAAATCTGTAGGGGGCTTGCTAGCCAAAAGCAGCAAAAGACTAGCTGCTAGCTTGACACGACAAATGCAACCAAAAAAACTAATACAGGTAACCCCCGACCTACGGCGCCCGCGACCTACGGCAACCCGGACCTACGAACGTATCATATTTAATAATTTAATAAAAATATATATATATTTTGTGTTTAAATGTTATTAATTTCATGTGTACAGCACTTTGTTGCAGCTGTGGTTGTTTTAAAGGCTTTATAAATAATATTTTTAATAAAAATGATACGTTTTTCTCATAATTGCGCAACTTCCGGCCATTACAGAAAATGCCCCGGCAGCCATTTTAGGTAGGTCTGTTGTCCCGGCAGCTGGTTGTGAGGACTGTGTTTGTTCCAGGATTGCCTCATATGGATAAATTACTGGCTGGAATCGCTCTGTGAACTCTGTGGACGTCTCAGCCTGGAGCAGAAGCCGCGGATCGATCGCTGATCGCTCAGTCATCGCGCTCATGGCCTGGCTAACATGCAGCTAGCAGAAGCTAACACAGGCCTCGAGCAGCTGCCGTGGTTCGCTACTCGGCCCGACAACATCAACGCATGGCAACCTAAGATGTCGGCTTTGACCATCTCAAAGTAAGAAATTATATTTTTATTTATTCTGTATTAATTAATTATTTTATTCTGTAATAATTTTACAGTATTGAATGTGCTGTGCTGAATAGCAATGTTTAACATTACTGCACACTACATGCTGTACAGTTACTGTGTGTGTTTATGGATGAATGTGTGGTGTAATGTGTTAGATAAGTGTTTGTAAATAAAGTTCTGTGCATGTTTATGGCCCAGTATGTCCGCTTGTTCAGTCTCATGCCGATAAATGTGTGTGCGGGGCTCCATTAGCATTATTTCCGCGACGTACGAACGAAACCAGGACCTACGAACAAGACGTTATTTTCACCCCCGAGCTACGGCAGAATCGAGCTGCGAACAGTCCTTAGGTCCGGAACTCGTTCGTAACTCGCGGGTTTCCTGTAGTAGCAAAACGCTAACTGAAAGTATTGTAAAGTTAGACGAAAGCTAAAAGAAGTGATTAGCTAAAAGCTAAACGTAACAAAGATTGCTAAAAGTATAAAAAAGCTACATAAAAGCTAATTCAGTTCAATTCAAATTTTAAAATACTTTATTAATCCCAAAGGGAAATTAAATGTTCTAGCTCATCATTCTGGTTGATGCTGATGGCTGTGGACAGGAAGGATCTTCTTGTAGCGGCCAACAAAAAGGAACCAAAGGCTAACTAAAAGCTAAGAGAAAAACATGGTGAAAAGGTAAACGTTCCCAAAAGGTTAGATAAAAGAACCAAAAGGCTAGCCAAAAGCTACGAGAATCAAAAGGCTCAAGCTTAAAGTAGCAGAAGAAAAAAAATAGGGCCAGTTTGATAAAATAGTTTATTTAGCTAACAGATTAACTATCTCCTTATTTGTTAAACCAGGGGTCCCCAAACTTTTTTCTGTGAGGGCCACATAACTTTTCCCTTCTCTGGTGGGGGGCCGGAGTCAGTTTGTAACGGGAAAAAGTGTGAGGATTGCAGGAGTGCCTAAATGTAAAAATGTATTGTTTTCCAGAAAGCACAATCAAATAACCCTCTCTGGGTTCTTCACAGCACAAAAGTCAGGATATAAATAATAACACTATTAATAAAATAAATAATAACCAAATAACCCTCTCTAACAAAAGTGCAAATGTATTCTGCTGAGCTAACAGTCCACTTTTTAGCTTTGAGAGTTTGTCTGCTCGCATTTGGCCTTGGAAGCTATCATACTTGTCTTTGTGACGGGATTCATAGTGTCGCCGCAGATTGTATTATTTGAATACCGCCACCGCCTCTTGACAGATGACACAGACAGCCTTTTCTTTGCATTGAACAAAAAAATAATCCTTTGTCCACTGCAGCTTAAATGCCCTGCATTCTGAATCAAAATTTCTCTTACCTAATCTTTTTGCCATTATTCCGTTCTGTCTTTGACAGGGGCGGGTTTAGGATTTTTTTCTGGGGGTTGCCAGATAGGGGCACAGACCGCAGAAGGGTGGAACACAATAAATCAAATGTGGAACAATAGTTCAAAATAGTTCATAACTAAGGAACATTTTATTGCAAAAGTCCAACTTTATTATCAAATACAAATACACACATGAAAAAAAAAATCTAAATGCTCTATATGGTATTGTTCTGGGGGCCGGGCCAAATGTGGAGGCGGGCCGGCGTAGTTTTTTGACCACTGTGTTAAACCAATACCAAAGTACAACTTAACAAGATGCTCAACATTCTTCATTTTACCACAGTTAAAATGGCAAACTCATTTTTATCATGTCACAGTTCAGATAATATTACGACTCATTTAGCTTCGGATTGGTCATTTGTTGACATGCCTACTGGATTGATTGACAGGTAGCATTGTGGATCCGACTCATTGAAAAAATATAAAAAAATGAGCTGTAAAAAAAAAAATATATATCTCGTTGGACTTTATTCTCATAATTTTATGGCGTAAAACATTTTTTGTTCTTAGCGTGGCCCTAAATCTCCGTCGTAAAAAGTAAACTCTAAAAAAAGCTAAGTCTGGTCCTCTGGACATTCAAAAAACAAAACAAAACACAAAAGTAGAAACGTTTCTACTTTTGTGTTTTTTTGTTTTTTTGAATGTCCAGATGACCAGACTTAGCTTTTTTAGATTTTTCTACCTGGATTATTGAGCATGCATCAGGGTATAAAAGTTAACAAAAAAATCATAGCACCCATCTACTGAATGATTTACAGTAAATATTTCGACATATAATGGTTAAAAAAGGTATAGAGTTAGATCATAAACCGGTGTGTGGAAATAGCGTGAATTCTTCAGCTAAAAACAAAACAGCACATTAAGGTTCACACTTAGTGAGCTTGCTGCTAATGGAAACGTTTGAATCAAACATTCACCAGCGAAGAAGTAATAAAACCTCTCGTCCTGTCAGGGACACGTTAGCATCGACGCAGCAGTAAGCTGCTCAGACAGTCAATACTGAGATTATGTTCTGCTGCCCCAAAGGCAATTTAATAACTTCAGGTGTCACAGGAGACTTCATAAGAGAGGGGGCCGAGACATTTCAGAGGAGCACAGAAAAAAAGGATGAGGTACCTCTTTGCTATGGCTCTAAATACGTTCTTCTGGGTGTCGATCAGAAAAATTGATGAGACAATTTGCAACTTACCTCGTCTGTAACTTTAAACCTCTTCAGCAAAGCCACAAATTTCTGTTTGAAATTAGGTTGCTGTAAAAAGAAGCAAAGAAACCCCCCATGTAATTATGATATAAAAATGGAATAAATGCTACAGTTCAAAAAGCAGACAGCTGTGCTCATAAATTCTCCCAGTTACCATCCACTGGATTACTCATTTCATGTAATGCCCATTAAATTCAGCCCAGTGAGCCCACAGTGGTCATTTACATGCTCATTCAGCTCGTCCTAATGGAACACACCGTGTTCTTTCTCCTAAAAGCTCGTGTAAAGAGTACCGCGCAGGTCTTGGGTTATTCCCAGTCAATGATTGGCGAGCGTGAAGCTCAGTGTGGCAGACAGAAAGCAGGCAACTAACCCTGGTGATAGAGGTGGTTCTGATCATTTTCCTACGAGGTTTTTTGGGCTTCCTGACCTCGTCATCTTCATCGTCGATATCCTGAAACAAAAAAAATTTCAAATGAGATGAATGAAAGTCTCATCTCAGACATGAGAGCTAAAGAAACTGTGTTTCCTGTGGAAAAGTTTGGATGCTGAGAGCTAAATGATTGCTGAAAATTGAGCTAAAACTGAGATATTGAAATAAAAATAATCAGAACACTAAAAAAAACTAAAGTTGAAAAAGGCAAGTTTAAGGTGAAGCATAGAACAGGGCCAACTAAAAGCAGCTAAAGGTTAGCTAAAAGCAGCAAAACTCTAGCTCAAGTGCACCGCAATATGTCAGCACTGACGGGCTCTGCTTCGACTCGCTCTTTTTTTGTTCCTGTTTGCGTTTAAACTTTTTATGTGCCTACACTGTACACCCTCGCTACGGGTAACGGGTATGACCGCGATGCACTTTTGGAGTTTTGTGTGTCGCTGCCTTGCCATTGTGGATCAGTTCCTGGACCCCTTCCAGCTTCAGGCTGGGGCCTGTCATGGCGGCTGTCTCCATGATCTTTCATCTGCCTGCACGATTCAAACTCTACGGAACAGTTTGGTTATGAAGGTAAACATTGGATGCTCTGTGTCTGCCGTACCCGATTCTGGGAGGCACTCATCGTCTGTTACCACTGTAGTGGTTATCATCATGCTGCTAATGGGACCAGGGCGCTAACAAAACCACACTGCTAGCAGAACGATTGTGCTAAGAGAACATCACTGGTAACAGAACCACTCTGCTAATAGGACTATGCTGCTAACAGAACTACACCACTAACGGGACTACACCACTAACAGGACCACACTGCTAACAGAACCACTCCGCTAACAAAACCACACTGCTAACAGAACCACTCTGCTATTAGGACTATGCTGCTAACAGACCCTTACTGCTAACAGAACCACACCACTAACAGGACCACACTGCTAACGGAACCACACTGCTAACAAAACCACTCCGCTAACAGAACCACACTGCTAACAAAACCATTGTGCTAAGAGAACATCACAGCTAACAGAACACTGCTAACAGAACCATGATGCTAATGGGACCATGTTGCTAAGAGAAACTCACTGCTAACAGAACATTCTGTTAACAAAACCACTCTGCTAACAGAACCACACTGCTGCTAACAGAACAATTGTCCTAACAGAACATCACTACTAACAGAACCACTCTGCTAATAGGACTATGCTGCTAACAGAACCACACCGCTAACAGGACCACACTGCTAACAGAACCACACAGGACTATGCTGCTAACATAACCACACTGCTAACAGAACCACTCTGCTAAGACTACTGTATGCTGCTAACAGAACAATACAGCTAACAGTATCATCCTGCTAACAGGACCACACCGCTAACAGAACCATTGTGCTAAGAGAACATCACTGCTAACAGAACCACACCGCTAACAGTATCATCCTGCTAACAGAACCACACTGCTAACAGAACCATTGTGCAAAGAGAACGTCACTGCTAACAGAACACTGCTAACAGAACCACTCTGCTAATAAGACTATACTGCTAACAGAACCACACTGCTAACAGAACCACCCTGCTAATAAGACTATGCTGCTAACAGAAGAACATTGCTAACCGAACCACTCTGCTAATAAGAGTATGCTGCTAGCAGAACCATACCGCTAACAGAACCACTCTGCTAATAGGACTATGCTGCTAACAGAAGAACATTGCTAACCGAACCACTCTGCTAATAAGAGTATGCTGCTAGCAGAACCATACCGCTAACCGAACCACTCTGCTAATAAGAGTATGCTGCTAGCAGAACCATACCGCTAACAGAACCACTCTGCTAATAGGACTATGCTGCTAACAGAAGAACATTGCTAACCGAACCACTCTGCTAATAAGAGTATGCTGCTAGCAGAACCATACCGCTAACAGAACCACTCTGCTAATAGGACTATGCTGCTAACAGAAGAACATTGCTAACCGAACCACTCTGCTAATAAGAGTATGCTGCTAGCAGAACCATACCGCTAACAGAACCACTCTGCTAATAGGACTATGCTGCTAACAGAAGAACATTGCTAACCGAACCACTCTGCTAATAAGAGTATGCTGCTAACAGAACCACACTGCTAACAGAACCACACTGCTAATAAGAGTATGCTGCTAACAGAAGAACATTGCTAACAGAACCACACTGCTAATAAGAGTATGCTGCTAACAGAACCACACTGCTAACAGAACCACACTGCTAACAGAACCACACTGCTAACAGAACCACACTGCTAATAAGAGTATGCTGCTAACAGAACCACACTGCTAACAGAACCACACTGCTAACAGAACCACACTGCTAACAGAACCACACTGCTAACAGAACCACACTGCTAACAGAACCACACTGCTAATAGCTAACAGAACCACACTGCTAACAGAACCACACTGCTAACACTGCTAACAGAACCACACTGCTAACAGAACCACACTGCTAACAGAACCACACTGCTAACAGAACCACACTGCTAACAGAACCACACTGCTAACAGAACCAAACTGCTAACAGAACCACACTGCTAACAGAACCACACTGCTAACAGAACCAACTGCTAACAGAACCACACTGCTAACAGAACCACACTGCTAACAGAACCACACTGCTAACAGAACCACACTGCTAACAGAACCACACTGCTAACAGAACCACACTGCTAACAGAACCACACTGCTAACAGAACCACACTGCTAACAGAACCACACTGCTAACAGAACCACACTGCTAACAGAACCAAACTGCTAACAGAACCACACTGCTAACAGAACCACACTGCTAACAGAACCACACTGCTAACAGAACCACACTGCTAACAGAACCACACTGCTAACAGAACCACACTGCTAACAGAACCACACTGCTAACAGAACCACACTGCTAATAAGAGTATGCTGCTAACAGAACCACACTGCTAACAGAACCACACTGCTAATAAGAGTATGCTGCTAACAGAATCACACTGCTAACAGAACCACACTGCTAATAAGAGTATGCTGCTAACAGAACCACACTGCTAACAGAACCACACTGCTAATAAGAGTATGCTGCTAACAGAACCACACTGCTAACAGAACGATTGTGCTAAGAGAACATCACTGCTAACAGAATAACACTGCTAACAGAACCACTCTGCTAACAGAACCACTCTGCTAATAAGACTATGCCACTAACAGAACCACACCGCTAACAGTACCATCCTGCTAACAAGACCACACCGCCAACAGAACCACACTGTTAACATTACCATGCTGCTAATGGGAACATGTTGCTAAGAGAACCTCACTGCCAGCAGAACCCCTCTGCTAATACGACCATGCTGCTAACAGTAACCATTTTTATAACACTTTAATTGTTTTTAATTGCAGTATATTGTTGTCCGTCTAAAACAGGTCTTCTGTGAGGGACTTTATACAGATTCATCCTACTTCCACTGTTATATTTACCATGTTGTTTACTACATTTCTTTTGGACCTTGTTGATGCATTTCTTTTTCACTTTTTGGTGCTTTGTTTTGTACTTTTATGACAATCTTTTGCATTTATTTTATTTTATTTTTGGAGAGTCAAGACGGTTCATCTCTTCCTGAGCATTTCATTTCATTGTTGAGCTTGTGTTGATCTGCATATGACAAACAAACTAAAAAAGCATCAACTTTTTTTCTCTTGTTAGCTAAAAGCAAATCTAGAAAAACAGTAGTTAAACAGTAGAAGTAGTAAACGACTACCTAGACGTATCAAAAAGCCAGTTATGTAGTTAAGCCGATATATGCAATACAGTATATTGGCTGGCACAAACTGGAGACGTGTCAGGACCCAGGTTCTGGCACGTTCTGGCACCAACCTGGGCATGAACTGCGTCATCGCTGGCCTCCTGCTCCGAGGAGTAGCTGTCGTCATCGTCCTCTGAATCATTATCCATGTCTGGGGAGCGGTCTGAGGGAAAGCAGCCACAAACATACGCTCATGTCAAAACATCCTCAAAAAGACGCAGCTGGCTTTTTTCAAAAGGCGTTCTAATAAAACAGAAAAGAGCAGAGCTGGAACATCGAAATATAAACTCTCCTGGGAGGGAGCGTGTTCTGAGTGCAGTGTAATGATCCATGCAAGTTCTTTTAATAAATGTTCTTTAAATTACATAAAGCAAACCCCTTTAAACGCATGCTTTAAACTCATATTGTTCTTTCAGTGGGTGTTCAAAGACAACAGGAAGAAGCCGAAGCATCCACGTTGTCTGAAGTTGTTCCAATTTTTTAAACATTTGTAGCTCACTGCTAAAAATTTAAGAGCAATAATGTTTGTGCCTGTTTACTTCTTTTTTTTTTTTTTTGCTCTCTTCTTTGTCAGTTAGTTTCTTGGCTTTACAATTAAGATGACAAAATTCATGTTTCTATGATTTTTGTATTACCGTAATTTCCAGACTATAAGATGCTACTTTTTTCACACGCTTTGAACACTGTGGCTTATACAATGACGCGGCTAATTATGGATTTTTACGGACTAACAAGCATCATGCCGCTAAAACAATTAGCCTCGTCACACCCGGGCTCTTACATAGCTGTCTAAAACATGTCTCGCAACTTTTGCTCAAGTCTGCCAGAGGATCCTGACAGCAGAGCAGTGTAAAAAAAAAAATCCTCCATCATCAAAGGCTGGACTGCTACTGATGAAGACGACAGCACAAGCTCAAGTGCAAATTTGCCTCGAGACAAAGATGACATTGAGAGCGACAACGAAAGATTTTCTGAGGTTGTTCAATTCTGACTCTGAAGAAGAAGACTAGTGGTTTTAGTGCACAGGAGGAAGATGAAGATAGCGATCAATTACTTTTTGTGGTAGGCTACTGTATTTTTTTTTTATTTTAACCAGTAATGTTACAGGCACTGTTCAGAAAAAAAATGCCTGTAAGTAATTGTGTATGTTACCGGTACGCATTTAATTAAAAGTTAAAAATATATATTTCTGTGTAAATAACTCAAGTTACAATGTGGACACCTGGGGCTTATAGACAAGTGCGGCCTATATATGTGTACATTTTATTTATTTATTTTTTGAGTTAGTGGGTGGGGCTTATTTTCAGGTGCGCTCAATAGTCCAGAAATTATGGTATTACAAACTTCTGTCATTTCTTTGTTCATGAACTAATGCTCCTTCAATTCCTTCAGTCCCAACATGTTAGTTATTAATCCTTTCACAAATGAAATCATCCTTTGTTTGTTTTTATTGTTTTTGCTTTTCTTTAGTGTTTTATTTGATCTGGTGTAAAACACTTTGCGTATGAAAGGTGTTTTATAAATAAAGTCTGATAATTGCGTTTACAAAACATCTCCTATACCATCGGATGGATTTTGTTAAATGTGTACTCTGAGCTCCAACTGATCGCCTGAAATCTGCTTTGCCATTAACTATTAATTCAATTCAGTTTATTTATATAGCGTCAAGTCACAACAGAAGTCGTCTCAGGGCACCGAACAGAAACATTCATATACATAAAAGTTAATAACATTATTAATAAGTAAGTAATAAGTAAGCTACTAACAGCATCCCACTAAAATAAAAAATAAATAAATGTCACATTTTTGTCATCTGTGTATGTTTCCCATACTTGACAGACGAAATTGGCCTCTGCATTTAACCCAACCACCACCAGGTGGTGCAGTGAGCAGCCGTAGTCAGCGCCCGGGGAGCTGACTATAGTATGCTTTATTCTTTGTATTGTTTTACTATTATTATATTTGCAAAAAAAAAAGGTTGATAGGAAGACTGTTAAAAGAACCCTTTTCTAATTGACCTATGAAATTCAGTTTTATGTTAGTTTTGGTCAAAGCTTGAAAGAGCCGCTGTAGAAGGACCGAAGAGCCACTTGTGGCTCCAGAGCCGCAGGTTGCAGACCCCTGTTTTAGGTTTTTAAAATTAATACTCACTGAGAAACATGATCAATCAAAGAAACAGGCGTCAGAAATGTTATTCTGTTCAAAAAAAATTCTGTCCTGCACTCAAACTTAAACAGAAATCTAAAATGGCAAAATTTTGATTTTATTCTTCTCCTTATTGCCAATATTTTCTGCACTTCCTAAAAAAAAACCAAGACATTTTACTAACTCGTAACTTATTCCTCTGCCGGTGTACATTATGGATTATTTGGTGAGAAGAATGATAATTAAAAGAAAAGGCAAACTGGTTTTCTTCCCTCCCTCCCTTACTGGTTTGATATTTGCTGCATGAGCTCATCTGTTTTGTTTGAGCAGCCTTCTTAATAACATCCAGAACAACAACGGATCACAGCACAGAGTGCGAGCCGCGCCACATATCACCCCCACATCTTTACCCAGAATTAGAGTAGTGTAAGGTAATAGCCCCTACATCTGTTCAACTCTCAAACCAACATTACGGCCATAGCTGAGGAGAATAACATATCCTTGGCAATGGAACGGCCTCGGATTAACGGGGTTTATTCTGTTCTCAGTTGGGAAATATGAGCCAAGTGGAAGGCGGGGAGAGAAAGGCTACAGCCGGGGTGAGGCGGGGGGTGAGTCTGGAGTGATGGGAAGGATTCAGAGAAGAGGTGCAGGTCTGTCCAACAGAGCCTCGCAGGAAGGGGACGCCCACCTGAGGTTTTGATCTTGCGGCCGGCCTGTCCGCTACCGTCCTCGTGGTCGATGGGCTGGCTGGACAGAGAGAACACGCTGATCTCCGCCACGCGCACAGGTGCCTCCTTCACGTTACTATGGAGACCCAGAATCTGGCCCCCGTCTGTTGGGTGCTGCATCACCTGAGCAGAGTTTAGAGAAGAAACCGTCTCTTAAAGCTGACGTGCACAGCAGACTTTATTTCTCCGGTCTTCAAGAATGTTTCTAATAATATCTCCCGCTTGAGAAAAAAGCGACAGAAAGGTTGATGAATGTTTTCCCTCATCGCAGGCCTCAACATTCATTCTCCTCTATTTGAATTGCCACATGTCTGGAACTGTTACCCAATCAAAGGATTTAAAGAGGCTTGATGAAGCACAAAGAAACGAGTCCTGAAACAAACGTCTCCAAATAGCTGACGAGTTGTTGCCAGGGAGGGAAAATGACAAAAAATGTCCGTGCGAAAACATTTAAGTGCTGAGGGGGTGGGGTGTTTTGTTTATTTATTTACCAGTAATATTTTGTTTTATTATTTATTTTACTGGGAAGGGGGGGATGGTGACACCAATTGTCAAGTACTGTAATAACATCTGCATCATATGAATTTAAATCACTTTTTAGTTTACTTTTTAGTTTAGTTTTTGAAATCTTGGAGTGCAGCTTGACTCCAACTTAAAGTTTGATAAACAGATC
>JBBPBX010020502.1:21022-43312 GCA_038048925.1 Garcialebias charrua | reverse complement strand
ACACAGAGTCCAGTGTTAAAATCTTTGTGTTGTGTGGTAATGTGTGAGAAAGTTTTTTGTGTTAAGGCAGTTCAAATGGGAGGGGAGGCAGAGCAGGCAGAGTGTTTAGCATCCTGACTGCCTGATGAACAGAGCTGTCACTCAGTCTGCTGGTTCGAGCCTGGAGACTTCTCAGTCTCCTCCCTGATGGCAGCAGTCTGAAGCAGCTGTGTAGTGGGTGTGTGGGATCACCTGCCATGCAGAGGGCTTTCCGAGTGAGGCGGTTGCTGTGTAAGTCCTGCAGTGAGGGGAAGGAGGTGCCGACGATCTTCTCAGCTGCTCTCACGATGCGCTGGAGGCTCTTGCGGCAGGATGCAGTACATGCACCAAACCACACAGTGATGCAGCTTGTCAGGACACTTTCTATGGCACCTCTGTAGAAGGTGCACATGATGGGGGTTGAAGCTCCAGCCCTTTTCAGCTTGCGGAGAAAGTAGAGACGCTGGTGAGCCTTCTTGGCCAGTGATGCAGTGTTCCTGCTCCAGGACAGGTCCTTTGAGACGTGCACTCCCAGGAACTTGGTGCTGTCTACTCTCTCCACTGCGGTGCTGTTGATGGTCAGAGGGGCATGTTGGGCATCCCTCTTCCTGAAGTCCACAACAATCTCCTTTGTCTTCTCCACGTTGAGAGTGAGATTGTTGTGTCCGCACCACAAGGCCAGGCGGCTCACCTCGTTCCTGTAGTCCGTCTCATCGTTGTTGCTGATGAGACCCACCACTGTTGTGTCGTCCGCAAACTTGATGAAGTGGTTGGAGCTGTACGATGGTGTGCAGTCGTGTGTTAGCAGGGTGAATAGAAGGGGGCTCAGCACACATCCTTGTGGGGCCCCTGTGTTCAATGTGATGGTGCTAGATGTGTTACTCCCGACCCGTACTGTCTGTGGTCTCCCGGTCAGGAAGTCTAGCAGCCAGTTACACATTGAGGTGTTCAGCCCCAGACTGTCCAGTTTAAGGATGAGCTGTTGGGGGATGATGGTGTTGAATGCCGAGCTGAAGTCGATGAACAGCATTCTAACATAAGAGTCCTTCGTGTCCAGATGTGTGAGAGCTGTGTGGAGGGCAGAGGAGATGGCATCGTCGGTTGAGCGATTAGGTCGGTATGCAAATTGGAAGGGATCCAGGGAGGCAGGGAGGACAGATGTGATGCTTTTCATGACTAGCCGTTCAAAGCACTTCATCAGGATGGGGGTGAGTGCTACTGGGCGATAGTCATTGAGGCATGCGGGCGTTGCCTTCTTTGGGACAGGGATGATGGTGGTGGCTTTGAAACAGGTGGGGACGATGGCCTGGCTCAGTGAGATGTTAAAGATGTCCGTGAAGACCGCTGCGAGTTCCCCTGCACAGTCCTTCAGCACACGACCAGGTATGTTGTCAGGACCAGAGGCCTTCCGGGCGTTAATCTTGATGAATGATCGCCTTACGCTGTCTGAGGACAGCGCCAGCACCTGGCCATCAGGAGAGGGGGGGAGTTTATGTGCAGGTGTGCTGTTACTTGCCTCAAACCGAGCAAAGAACTCATTCAGTTCATTCAGCGTAGAGGTTGAGCTGTCACAGGTCTGGGGGGATGGTTTGTAGTTTGTGATGGTCTGTATTCCCTGCCACAGACTGCGTGTATCCTTGCTGTCCTTGAAACGGTGAGCTATTTTCCTGGAATACTGCTTCTTGGCCTTTCTGATGCCCCGGGCCAGGTTCTTTCTGGCTGCCCTCAGGCCCACCTGATCTCCCGCTATAAACCGCTGAACTAGAGAAACACTGGAAGCAGAGCGCAGTTGAGAGTATTCATCTGCCATTTGTGTCTGAATGGTTAGAGCAGTCGTCCTCCAATGCAAGAGTTGGGGATTCAAATCCACTACCAGCAGTCACATGCCGAAGTGTCCCTGGACAAGACACTGAACCCCTCATTGCCTCTGATGTGTCCCATCAGTGTATAAATGTGATCTCAAAGCTCTGATTAGTCTCTTTAGAAGTGTTGTTTGAATGGGTAAATGAGACACAGATTGTGTTGTAAAGTGCTTTGAGTGTCTTGAATAGATAGAACGGAGCTATATAAGTACAGTCCATCCATTTACCATGTTGCTAGGAGCTATGTGGTGTCTTATGTTGGCATGACAGTGGTTTGGACATGTCCAGAGGAGGGACAGTGGTTTGGGCATGTCCAGAGGAGGGACAGTGGTTTGGACATGTCCAGAGGAGGGACAGTGGTTTGGACATGTCCAGAGGAGGGACAGTGGTTTGGACATGTCCAGAGGAGGGACAGTGGTTTGGACATGTCCAGAGGAGGGACAGTGGTTTGGACATGTCCAGAGGAGGGACAGTGGTTTGGACATGTCCAGAGGAGGGACAGTGGTTTGGACATGTCCAGAGGAGGGACAGTGGTTTGGACATGTCCAGAGGAGGGACAGTGGTTTGGACATGTCCAGAGGAGGGACAGTGGTTTGGACATGTCCAGAGGAGGGACAGTGGTTTGGACATGTCCAGAGGAGGGACAGTGGTTTGGACATGTCCAGAGGAGGGACAGTGGTTTGGACATGTCCAGAGGAGGGACAGTGGTTTGGACATGTCCAGAGGAGGGACAGTGGTTTGGACATGTCCAGAGGAGGGACAGTGGTTTGGACATGTCCAGAGGAGGGACAGTGGTTTGGACATGTCCAGAGGAGGGACAGTGGTTTGGACATGTCCAGAGGAGGGACAGTGGTTTGGACATGTCCAGAGGAGGGACAGTGGGTATATTGGTTGTAGTATATTTATCTAGACTGACCCTGAGTTTCTGATCTGCTCAGATATGGGATTATAATGAGGAAAGCTCTGCAGAGAGTGGTGAAGGCTGCACAGAAGTCTGTTGGAGTCAGTCTCCCCACCATCACAGACATTTACACCTCCAGATGCAGGAAAAGAGCCACCTGCATCATGAAAGACCTCACTCATCCAGCACACTCACTCTTTGCCCCACTCCCCTCAGGACGGAGGTTGAGGAGCATCAAGTGTAGAACCACTAGACTGAGGAACAGCTTCTACCCTGAGGCTGTTAGACTCATGAATAAATAAAAATAAAATAAAAAAAACACTGCAAAATATCACATCATGCTGATGCTGATCTGTTTTCTTGTTGCTGTGTTCATCTGTGTTCATCTGTGACCATCTGCTCATACAAACTCATGTTCGTGCTGCTGTTTATTCCCACTATATTAGGCTTAGTGTATTACTAGTTGATGTTTTTCTTAGTTAATTCTAGATGTTATTACTGTTTTTCTCTTTCATTTGTTGTTGGATGTAACTGGGACCTCGTGTACATAATCTCGTTTTCATCTCATGTACCACATGCGGTGCAAATGACAATAAAGACTCTCTGACTCTGACTCTGACTCTGATAATGAAATTATGACCCAATTCTGACTGGTTTAAACTGGTTTAAACTGAACCAGCAACTCTAAAAAGAGTACCCCAGTGATTCAACATATGTCAAGAAATAGAGTTCAGCTTGCTACATCACGTAGAAAGGCTTTTGAAGCACCGTCTCATATTTCCTTTAACTCACAGATGATCTGTTGAGATCACACTGAGTCACTCTCCCTCATACACGGTTAGGTCGTCCTCCCCTTCTGCCAAGGAGGAGTCTAGGGCCTATACATCTGGAATGCAATGGGACATCCAGCCCTTCTGGCTCCTGATCTCGCGTTGTCCACCAGGACCAGCCAGCGCTGTAAACTGTAACTCTTTCCTGCCTTGATATTAATACAACTGGTAAAACTGAATTCATGGTTCCTTGATTTGTTGATAGTGTGAGTAGCTGCTTCTGAGGAGAGGCAAACTGGGTGCCTCCACAGCTGGAGGTGGGGCCTGGGGGTCTGGAGGACACACACTGACCAGCAACATATGGTTGTTGTAGAGAGGACATGGAGGTAGTTTGAGTGAGGACAGAGGACAGAGATGGAGGATGATGGAGACCCTGAAGAGAGAACACACAACAGTAGAAAAGCAGAAGATGTAGAAGTGTGAGTTTAGTAGAGTTTCAGCAGTTAGTCCAGAATGAAGTGGGACAGATGTGCACTGAAGAGTCGCTCAAAAAGAATGAATGTAAATTAAATTCTGCTTATTAAACTTTTATATTTAAGTTTATTGTCTTATACAACACATATTTTAAAAGTTAGTAGACTTGTTAAAAACTACACAGAGTGCTGCAACAAATCCATGAGTTATTAAAATGTCATGTTTCTTAAATATTCCTATCATTCAGTACTTTCTGTAGACTCGACTGATACAATCATCATAATGCAGGGAAGAGACGCGTCTCTGTGGAAGACACACGTCTCTGTGGAAGAGACACGTCTCTGTGGAAGACACACGTCTCTGTGGAAGAGACACGTCTCTGTGGAAGACACACGTCTCTGTGGAAGACACACGTCTCTGTGGAAGACACGTCTCTGTGGAAGAGACACGTCTCTGTGGAAGACACACGTCTCTGTGGAAGACACGTCTCTGTGGAAGAGACACGTCTCTGTGGAAGACACACGTCTCTGTGGAAGACACACGTCTCTGTGGAAGACACACGTCTCTGTGGAAGACACACGTCTCTGTGGAAGACACACGTCTCTGTGGAAGACACATGTCTCTGTGGAAGAGACACGTCTCTGTGGAAGACACACGTCTCTGTGGAAGACACACGTCTCTGTGGAAGACACACGTCTCTGTGGAAGAGACACGTCTCTGTGGAAGACACACGTCTCTGTGGAAGACACACGTCTCTGTGGAAGAGACACGTCTCTGTGGAAGACACACGTCTCTGTGGAAGACACACGTCTCTGTGGAAGACACACGTCTCTGTGGAAGAGACACGTCTCTGTGGAAGACACACGTCTCTGTGGAAGACACACGTCTCTGTGGAAGACACACGTCTCTGTGGAAGAGACACGTCTCTGTGGAAGACACACGTCTCTGTGGAAGACACACGTCTCTGTGGAAGACACACGTCTCTGTGGAAGAACACGTCTCTGTGGAAGACACACGTCTCTGTGGAAGACACACGTCTCTGTGGAAGACACACGTCTCTGTGGAAGACACACGTCTCTGTGGAAGACACACGTCTCTGTGGAAGACACACGTCTCTGTGGAAGACACACGTCTCTGTGGAAGACACACGTCTCTGTGGAAGACACACGTCTCTGTGGAAGACACACGTCTCTGTGGAAGACACACGTCTCTGTGGAAGACACACGTCTCTGTGGAAGACACACGTCTCTGTGGAAGACACACGTCTCTGTGGAAGAGACACGTCTCTGTGGAAGACACACGTCTCTGTGGAAGACACACGTCTCTGTGGAAGACACACGTCTCTGTGGAAGACACACGTCTCTGTGGAAGACACACGTCTCTGTGGAAGACACACGTCTCTGTGGAAGAGACACGTCTCTGTGGAAGACACACGTCTCTGTGGAAGACACACGTCTCTGTGGAAGACACACGTCTCTGTGGAAGACACACGTCTCTGTGGAAGACACACGTCTCTGTGGAAGACACACGTCTCTGTGGAAGACACACGTCTCTGTGGAAGACACACGTCTCTGTGGAAGACACATGTCTCTGTGGAAGACACACGTCTCTGTGGAAGACACACGTCTCTGTGGAAGACACATGTCTCTGTGGAAGAGACACGTCTCTGTGGAAGACACACGTCTCTGTGGAAGACACACGTCTCTGTGGAAGAGACACGTCTCTGTGGAAGACACACGTCTCTGTGGAAGACACACGTCTCTGTGGAAGACACACGTCTCTGTGGAAGAGACACGTCTCTGTGGAAGACACACGTCTCTGTGGAAGACACACGTCTCTGTGGAAGACACACGTCTCTGTGGAAGACACACGTCTCTGTGGAAGACACACGTCTCTGTGGAAGACACACGTCTCTGTGGAAGACACACGTCTCTGTGGAAGACACACGTCTCTGTGGAAGACACACGTCTCTGTGGAAGACACACGTCTCTGTGGAAGACACACGTCTCTGTGGAAGACACACGTCTCTGTGGAAGACACACGTCTCTGTGGAAGACACACGTCTCTGTGGAAGAACACGTCTCTGTGGAAGACACACGTCTCTGTGGAAGACACACGTCTCTGTGGAAGACACACGTCTCTGTGGAAGACACACGTCTCTGTGGAAGACACACGTCTCTGTGGAAGACACACGTCTCTGTGGAAGAGACACGTCTCTGTGGAAGACACACGTCTCTGTGGAAGACACACGTCTCTGTGGAAGACACACGTCTCTGTGGAAGACACACGTCTCTGTGGAAGACACACGTCTCTGTGGAAGACACACGTCTCTGTGGAAGACACACGTCTCTGTGGAAGAGACACGTCTCTGTGGAAGACACACGTCTCTGTGGAAGACACACGTCTCTGTGGAAGACACACGTCTCTGTGGAAGACACACGTCTCTGTGGAAGACACACGTCTCTGTGGAAGAGACACGTCTCTGTGGAAGACACATGTCTCTGTGGAAGACACATGTCTCTGTGGAAGACACACGTCTCTGTGGAAGACACACGTCTCTGTGGAAGACACACGTCTCTGTGGAAGACACACGTCTCTGTGGAAGACACACGTCTCTGTGGAAGACACACGTCTCTGTGGAAGACACACGTCTCTGTGGAAGAGACACGTCTCTGTGGAAGACACACGTCTCTGTGGAAGACACACGTCTCTGTGGAAGACACACGTCTCTGTGGAAGACACACGTCTCTGTGGAAGACACACGTCTCTGTGGAAGAGACACGTCTCTGTGGAAGACACACGTCTCTGTGGAAGACACACGTCTCTGTGGAAGACACATGTCTCTGTGGAAGAGACACGTCTCTGTGGAAGACACACGTCTCTGTGGAAGACACACGTCTCTGTGGAAGACACATGTCTCTGTGGAAGAGACACGTCTCTGTGGAAGACACACGTCTCTGTGGAAGACACACGTCTCTGTGGAAGAGACACGTCTCTGTGGAAGACACACGTCTCTGTGGAAGACACACGTCTCTGTGGAAGACACACGTCTCTGTGGAAGACACACGTCTCTGTGGAAGACACACGTCTCTGTGGAAGACACACGTCTCTGTGGAAGACACACGTCTCTGTGGAAGACACACGTCTCTGTGGAAGACACACGTCTCTGTGGAAGACACACGTCTCTGTGGAAGACACACGTCTCTGTGGAAGACACACGTCTCTGTGGAAGACACACGTCTCTGTGGAAGAGACACGTCTCTGTGGAAGACACACGTCTCTGTGGAAGACACACGTCTCTGTGGAAGACACACGTCTCTGTGGAAGAGACACGTCTCTGTGGAAGACACACGTCTCTGTGGAAGACACACGTCTCTGTGGAAGAGACACGTCTCTGTGGAAGACACACGTCTCTGTGGAAGACACACGTCTCTGTGGAAGACACGTCTCTGTGGAAGACACACGTCTCTGTGGAAGACACACGTCTCTGTGGAAGACACACGTCTCTGTGGAAGAGACACGTCTCTGTGGAAGACACACGTCTCTGTGGAAGACACACGTCTCTGTGGAAGACACACGTCTCTGTGGAAGACACACGTCTCTGTGGAAGACACACGTCTCTGTGGAAGACACACGTCTCTGTGGAAGACACATGTCTCTGTGGAAGACACACGTCTCTGTGGAAGACACATGTCTCTGTGGAAGACACACGTCTCTGTGGAAGACACATGTCTCTGTGGAAGACACACGTCTCTGTCTTCTTTACTGCTGGGCTCTGTTCTGGTGTCCATCTCTAGCACAGATGGGGACACCTGGACAGGTCTTGAGTCCATTTTCAGCCCTGACAAAGAGAGGCTCATTACTTGAGCAGGACGGAGTGTGTAGGAACCAGACCGGGTCCTGTTGGTTCTGTTTGGGTTCTTGTTGAGCAGCTGAGTGCTCTCAGTGTTTCAGTCCTCGCTGTTCATCTGCTGAGTGGGAAGTGCAGAGTTCCCACAAACTGTTTGTGGGAGGAAACTAAAGATGAATAAAAAGCTGACAGTGATGAGTTTCTGAGGAGAAATGACCCGCAGCTGTTTCCGACACGACATTTTACACACTGTTAGATCTGACCTCCGTGATATCACTTGTGGAGTTCCTCAGGGTTCTGTTCTTGGACCAAAGTTTTTTATTTTATATGTGAATGACTTGGTAAATGTGTCAGGACTACTTAAATGTGTTCTTTTTGCCAGATGACACCACATTTTTCTGTTCGGGTAAAGACATAAAACAGATTTTGGATATGATGAAAACAGAATTTATAAAAATACAAACTTGGTTTAAATTAAACAAATTATCTTTGAATTTAGATAAAACTAATTACATGATATTCAGTAACAAAAAGAGAATTGTTGACGATCCATTTGAAATTGAAGATGTTGTGATCTGTAAAGTGAGTGAAGTGAAGTTTCTGGGTGTTATCATTGATGACAAACTGACATGGAAACATCATGTAAATTCCATTAAAACAAAAATAGCTAGATCAATTGCAGTACTGTATAAAGTCAGGGATTTTTTAATTGATAAAGCTCTGTATATGTTGTATAACACAATCATTGTTCCACGTTTAATCTATTGTATTGAGGTTTGGGGAAAAGCGTGCAAAACAATTACAAAGCCTGTTTTTATTTTACAAAAGAGAGCTGTAAGAGTAATCACCAGAAAACATTTCAGTCACCCATCAAACACCTTGTTTCTTCAGCTAAATTTATTGAAATTCCAGGAACCGACGATGCCATCTCCTCTGCCCTCCACACAGCTCTCACACATCTGGACACGAAGGACTCTTATGTTAGAATGCTGTTCATCGACTTCAGCTCGGCATTCAACACCATCATCCCCCAACAGCTCATCCTTAAACTGGACAGTCTGGGGCTGAACACCTCAATGTGTAACTGGCTGCTAGACTTCCTGACCGGGAGACCACAGACAGTACGGGTCGGGAGTAACACATCTAGCACCATCACATTGAACACAGGGGCCCCACAAGGATGTGTGCTGAGCCCCCTTCTATTCACCCTGCTAACACACGACTGCACACCATCGTACAGCTCCAACCACTTCATCAAGTTTGCGGACGACACAACAGTGGTAGGTCTCATCAGCAACAACGATGAGACGGACTACAGGAACGAGGTGAGCCGCCTGGCCTTGTGGTGCGGACACAACAATCTCACTCTCAACGTGGAGAAGACAAAGGAGATTGTCGTGGACTTCAGGAAGAGGGATGCACAACATGCCCCTCTGACCATCAACAGCACCGCAGTGGAGAGAGTGGACAGCACCAAGTTCCTGGGAGTGCACGTCTCAGAGGACCTGTCCTGGAGCAGGAACACTGCATCACTGGCCAAGAAGGCTCACCAGCGCCTCTACTTTCTCCGCAAGCTGAAAAGGGCTGGAGCTTCAACCTCCATCATGTGCACCTTCTACAGGGGTGCCATAGAAAGTGTCCTGACCAGCTGCATCACTGTGTGGTTTGGTGCATGTACTGCATCCTGCCGCAAGAGCCTCCAGCGCATCGTGAGAGCAGCTGAGAAGATCGTCGGCACCTCCTTGCCCTCACTGCAGGACTTACACAGCAAACGCCTCACTCGGAAAGCCCTCTGCATGGCAGGTGATCCCACACACCCACTACACAGCTGCTTCAGACTGCTGCCATCAGGGAGGAGACTGAGGAGTCTCCAGGCTCGAACCAGCAGACTGAGAGACAGCTCTGTTCATCAGGCAGTCAGAATGCTAAACACTCTGCCTGCTCTGCCTCCCCTCCCATTTGAACTGCCTTAACACAAAAAACTTTCTCACACATTACCACTCAACACAAAGATTTTAACACTGGACTCTGTGTCATCAAACGGGTTATTCACTAAACTCTCGGTCATGTGCTCATTCAGTTTGCACTACTTCTCATATTTGCACTAATGTTTGTATTACATTACTGCCTATAGTCATACTACTGTTTACATTCACTGTTTACATTTATTACTACCGGTGTATGAATGTGTGTATGAATGGGTGGATGGTTGGTATTGTAAAGCGCTTTGGGGCTCCTCACAGGGGGCTGGAAAGCGCTATATAAATAAGCTCCATTTATCATTTACCATTTTACTGTTTACATTCACTGTTTACATTTATTAATACTGTTTACATTTATTACTACTGTTTACATTTATTACTACTGTTTACATTTACACTACTTTTATATCTACACTACTGCTGATACATATACAGTATTCTCTGACTAGCCTTATTTAAGGATGCCCAATGTGCCTTATGTGCCTTACTGCATATGCCACTTTGCCTCTATACCAACATCAACTACCTCATACATATACTGTGTACATTAACTCATATGCTGCTTTGCCACTCTTTGCAAATGTCAATGCTAGAACCTTCAGTTTATTTTATAGATATACTTTTTATACTTTTTATACTACTATGCAAAAACTCAGGACAGTATTACACTTTTATTATTTCATTTTATGCTTATGTTCATTAAATGTTTAGTGTTTTAGTGTTGGTGTAAATTTTCATACTTTTATACTACTATGCAAAAACTCAGGACAGTGTTACACTTTTACTATTTTATGCTTATGTTTATTAAATGTTTCAGTGTTTTAGTGTTTAAATGGTTACTGTTGCACCGAGGGACTGAGAGAAACGCAATTTCAATCCTGTGTATGTCCTGTACATATTGCAGTTCTGANCATTACTGCCTATAGTCGTACTACTGTTTACATTCACTGTTTACATTTATTAATACTGTTTACATTTATTACTACTGTTTACATTTATTACTACTGTTTACATTTACACTACTTTTATATCTACACTACTGCTGATACATATACAGTATTCTCTGACTAGCCTTATTTAAGGATGCCCAATGTGCCTTATGTGCCTTACTGCATATGCCACTTTGCCTCTATACCAACATCAACTACCTCATACATATACTGTGTACATTAACTCATATGCTGCTTTGCCACTCTTTGCAAATGTCAATGCTAGAACCTTCAGTTTATTTTATAGATATACTTTTTATACTTTTTATACTACTATGCAAAAACTCAGGACAGTATTACACTTTTATTATTTCATTTTATGCTTATGTTCATTAAATGTTTAGTGTTTTAGTGTTGGTGTAAATTTTCATACTTTTATACTACTATGCAAAAACTCAGGACAGTGTTACACTTTTACTATTTTATGCTTATGTTTATTAAATGTTTCAGTGTTTTAGTGTTTAAATGGTTACTGTTGCACCGAGGGACTGAGAGAAACGCAATTTCAATCCTGTGTATGTCCTGTACATATTGCAGTTCTGACAATAAAGTTGACTTTGACTTTGAGGAATTGGTAGAATATAGTATTTTATCAGTTATGTATAGGGCTCATAATAACACATTACCTTTAAATATCCAAAGAAATTTTATAAAAAGACAAAGTTATTACAATCTCAAAGGGACAGAGATATTCATCAAACCACAATTCAGAACCAGCTTAAAGGGACGGTCTACCTCAATTCAGGGAGTTCGATTGTGGAATGTTCTGGAGAGTGATGTTAAAAATGCAAAATCAATGTATACATTTAAGAAAAAGGTCAAAAAGGACTTGCTCAAAAACTATATATGATGTAACTTAGTGTGTTTGTGTATTACACTTATGTTGTACTTATGATGTAGCTTAGTGTGTTTGTGTATTACAGTTAGAAAAATTAAGTAGAGTTATTCATTTTGTGATGTAGTTTGAAGGTTATCATTGGTTGAACAAACTGTGAAATAAGGGGCAGATATAATAAGATTTCATCTTCTTTCTGCTCCTTTCATTTTATCCTACTTGTATTCTTGTATCTGATGAAACTGTTTTGTATTGTTCTTTTAAAATGAATGAATAAACATCAAATCAAATCAAAACACACATGACATTTAACACACATGACATTTAACACAGGACGTATGAACTCTGTGAGGATGGCATTGTGGGCCCGTTGTTACGGGCTGGTCAGTCCGTCAACAAACGGTGCGAGAGTTTGGTTCTCATTGCCGGCAGTAAGTCGGACTCCTTCAGGGCTGCCCATTGTCACCGGTTCTGGTCGTAACTTTTATGGACAGAACTTCTCGGTGTAGCAGGAGAAGGAGAGAGTCCATCTCTGCTATTTGCAGATGATGTGGTCCTGTTGGCGTCATCGTGCTGTGATCTTCAGTTCTCATTGGAGCGGTTTGCAGCCAAATGTGAAGCGGCTGGAATGAGAATCAGCACCTCCAGATCTGAGGCCATGGTCCTCGGTCAGAAAAGGGTGGATTGATCTCTTCTGGTCGAAGGTGAGGTTCTACCTCAAGTGGAGGAGTTCAAGTATCTCTGGGTTTTGTTCATGAGTGAGGGAAGAATGGAGCATGAGATTGACAGGCAAATCAGTGCAGCTTGTGCAGTATTGCAAACGTTGTCCTGGTCCATTGTGGTGAAGAGGGAGCTGAGCTGTAAGACAAAGCTCGCTGTTTACCAGGTCACTCTTGTAAATGAGTCCCTGAGGCTCAAAGTGATTAACCTGTATGAATAAAGGTTGAATGAATGAAAAGGTTTACCGGTCGGTCTACGTTCCTGCCCTCACATATGGTCATGAACTCTGGTAGAGACTGAAAGAATGAGATCGTGGACACAGGAAGTTGAAATGTTTCCTCTGCAGGGCAGCTGGACTCTCCCTTAGAGACAGGGTGAGAAGTTCAGTTATCAGGAGAGACTCAGAGTAGAACCACTGCTCCTCCACATGGAGAGGAGCCAGTTGAGGTGGTTCGGGTATGTCCAACTGGGAGGAGACCCCGGGCAAGACCCAGGACACGCTGGAGAGACAACGCCTCTCTGTTGGCCTGGAAACACCTTGGAGTCCTCCCAGAGGAGCTGGGAGAGGCTGTGGAGAGAGATGTCTGGACCTCCCTGTTCAAGCTGCTGCCCCCGAGACCTGACTCTAGAACAAGCAGAGGATTGATGGATGATGGATGGATGGATGGATGGATGGATGATCTCATGTTTTACATGTACATCCAATAAAAATGAACTGAAAGTTTCCTCAACATGCATATTGTGGTTTATGAGATATTTTGCTAACAGACAGACAGACTTCACCAAATAGTATTTTTTTTAAACAAAGATGGTGCATCATCTACAAACACAACAGTTGGGTTGTTGTGTAAAATGTAAGTAAAAACAAGAGTCAATCATTTGTAAATGTCATCACCTGTAATAATTATTCACAGTATTAAACAGGCCACATGTTAAAACTGACATGCTGGTCCAGGTTTGAAGAGATGAGGTCATTTTGACTGTGATGTCATCAACACATCTGTTGAAAGGTGTTCCATGTGAGACATCTCCTCTTCTTCGAACAACAGTCTTTAAAAGTCCAGGACCTGAAGAGACCGGTCTGGAGGTTTTGGCAGGATCGTTGTTCCATTCTGGTCTCATGGAGGACTCCAGCTGTTTGGTGGTCCTGGATCTTCTTGTTCCAGATGTTCTCAGCTGGTCTGAACGCCTCCGTATTTTTCAAACAGAATTTCATATGTGGATCAGTCTGACCACAGGACAGTTTTATAATTTTCCTCAGTTCATTTGAACTGCTTCACCAGTCCCACTTGTTGTATTTACAATGTTGTATTGTAAATCGTCATGATTACTGTCCTCATGGGCTTGCCAGAGTTAGACAGATGTGACGTACATTCAGTGTATGTGCTACGAGACTGCAATAAACAGAGCCGAGCTCGTGAAGCAGTGATAATTGTCTTTTTTAAGAGAAGTACATTCATTCAACCTTTATTTATACAGGCTAGCCTCGTTGAGCCACGGGGACTCATTTACAAGAGGGACCTGTCTCACTCACACCTAGGGTCAATTTAGAGTCACCAATCAGTCTAACATGCATGTTTTTGGACTGTGGGAGGAAACCGGAGCACCCGGAGAAAACCCACGCATGCACGGAGAGAACATGCAAACTCCACCCAGAAAGGCCCCCGGACCGGGATTTGAACCGGGGACCTGCTCGCTGAGAGGCAGCAGCTCTACCAGTTGTGCCACCGTGCTGCCACAGATGTTNNATGGTGTCCACACATGGCCTCTTCAGAGCTTTAATCAGATGATGGGTTAATGTAATGACTGACGACCTGTCACTCTTCATATTCTGCCTCAAACGTCTGATAGACCAGACGCGAGGAGCCACCGTGGCCCCTGGGGGCCGAGTCAGCAGACGGAGCAGAGCTGTGATGAAACCAGTCATGATGGAAACACAGACACAAGACCAGAAGACCTGATCCTCTGATCTTCCTCCTGTGATGGATGAGGAGCACCATAAACCTGCGTGCATGCACGTGTGTGTGCGTGCGTGCGTGTGTGTGTGTGAAAAAATGACAGCTGTCAAACCTTTGGTTGTTTTAGTTGTTAATAAAGTTTTCCATTCAATCAGCTGTAGTTTTATTACTTCCTGTCTCTCATGCTGAGTCAGCATCACTCTGTTGTTTCCAAAGTTGTTTTTTCCCACAACATTTATCAAAAGCAGGAAAAACCTGCTGTGTTTAACTAATTTACCTTCATGCTGCTAACTGGACCATGCTGCTAACTGGACCATCAAAAAGGCGTTCAATACAAGATCAACTGGACTTTATTTGTTGCAAAAGACGTTTCGACCTCTATCCAAGGGGCTTTTTCAATTCACTGAAACCAAAAATGTGAGCGTGTGGAGTTATAACAGTCTAAAGAAATCACGCACCATCATATGTAAATTGCAAGCTGAGGTAACACATACATGTAAATTGACAGATCACACCTTAACAGTAGGGGGTTCCCTTGAGGTCTCTGGCAGAAGACACACAATTGTATGTAGATTGACAAAAAACAACTCACAAACCAACAACAGAGGTTTCTCAAACAACTTTGTTAGTCTAATTCACAGACAAGACACCTCTGCTCCCATCCGGTGTAAAAAGTCTGGGAATCAACCCCAAAACTGAGTTGTAAGTCTTAGAAAGTTGAAATCTCAGACCATGGAACTGGACCATGTTACTAACAGTATCATGCTGCTAACTGGACCATGTTGCTATCTGGACCATGCTGCAAACTGGACCATGTTGCTAACTGTATCATGTTGCTAACTGGACCATGTTACTAACAGTATCATGTTGCTAACTGGACCATGTTACTAACTGGACCATGTTACTAACTGGACCATGTTACTAACAGTATCATGTTGCTAACTGGACCATGTTACTAACAGTATCATGCTGCTAACTGGACCATGTTACTAACAGTATCATGCTGCTAACTGGACCATGTTACTAACTGGACCATGTTACTAACTGGACCATGTTACTAACAGTATCATGTTGCTAACTGGACCAACAGTATCATGCTGCTAACTGGACCATGTTACTAACAGTATCATGCTGCTAACTGGACCATGTTGCTATCTGGACCATGCTGCAAACTGGACCATGTTACTAACAGTATCATGTTGCTAACTGGACCATGTTACTAACTGGACCATGTTACTAACTGGACCATGTTACTAACAGTATCATGTTGCTAACTGGACCATGTTACTAACAGTATCATGTTGCTAACTGGACCAACAGTATCATGCTGCTAACTGGACCATGTTACTAACAGTATCATGCTGCTAACTGGACCATGTTACTAACAGTATCATGTTGCTAACTGGACCATGTTACTAACTGGACCATGTTACTAACTGGACCATGTTACTAACTGGACCATGTTGCTAACTGGACCATGTTGCTATCTGGACCATGCTGCTAACTGGACCATGTTACTAACAGTATCATGTTGCTAACTGGACCATGTTACTAACTGGACCATGTTACTAACTGGACCATGTTGCTAACTGGACCATGTTACTAACTGGACCATGTTACTAACTGGACCATGTTACTAACAGTATCATGTTGCTAACTGGACCATGTTGCTATCTGGACCATGCTGCTAACTGGACCATGTTACTAACAGTATCATGTTGCTAACTGGACCATGTTACTAACAGTATCATGTTGCTAACTGGACCATGTTGCTATCTGGACCATGTTGCTAACTGGACCATGTTACTAACAGTATCATGTTGCTAACTGGACCATGTTACTAACAGTATCATGCTGCTAACTGGACCATGTTGCTATCTGGACCATGCTGCTAACTGGACCATGTTACTAACAGTATCATGCTGCTAACTGGACCATGTTGCTAACTGGACCATGCTGCTAACTGGACCATGTTACTAACAGTATCATGTTGCTAACTGGACCATGTTACTAACAGTATCATGTTGCTAACTGGACCATGCTGCTAACTGGACCATGTTACTAACAGTATCATGTTGCTAACTGGACCATGTTACTAACAGTATCATGCTGCTAACTGGACCATGTTACTAACAGTATCATGCTGCTAACTGGACCATGTTACTAACAGTATCATGCTGCTAACTGGACCATGTTGCTATCTGGACCATGCTGCTGACTGGACCATGCTGCTAACTGGACCATGCTGCTAACTGGACCATGTTACTAACAGTATCATGCTGCTAACTGGACCATGTTGCTATCTGGACCATGCTGCTGACTGGACCATGCTGCTAACTGGACCATGCTGCTAACTGGACCATGTTACTAACAGTATCATGCTGCTAACTGGACCATGTTACTAACAGTATCATGCTGCTAACTGGACCATGTTACTAACAGTATCGTGCTGCTAACTGGACCATGTTGCTATCTGGACCATGCTGCTGACTGGACCATGCTGCTAACTGGACCATGCTGCTGACTGGACCATGCTGCTAACTGGACCATGCTGCTAACTGGTCCATGTTGCTAACTAGACCATGTTGCTAACTGGACCATGCTGCTAACTAGACCAGGTTGCTAACTGGACCATGCTGCTAACTAGACCATGTTATAATAATAATAATGTCACATTTTTGTCATCTGTATGTTTCCATACAAGACGAAATTTGACTCTGCATTTAACCCAATCACCACCAGGTGGGGCAGTAGGCAGCTATAGAAAGCGCGCCGGGGAGCAATTGGGATGAGGTATGCTGCTCAAACACACCACATATGCCGTGACTGGGGTTTGAACCTGGGTCCTTCGGGTCCCAAGTCGGTTCCCCTGCCACTACACCGTTGCTAACTGGACCAAGTTGCTAACGGGACCATGTTGCTCAGAGAACCTCAGTCATCAGAACCACTCTGCCAACAGGACCATGCTGCTGTAGATTTAGTTCTTTTTCTCTTTTTGTGCCTTGTTTCTGTATTTTTGTTGCTTTTAATAAATCCCAGTTTTTGTTAGTTTAGTTTAAGTTAGTGCTCGCATTAAGCATGTACATTATAGCTGAACAGAACCTATGAGAACCGTGCTGCTGTTGTTCTGTGTATTGTTTTGCACTATCAAAACAAAAAACATGTCATGCTGATTGGTAACTCTAAATTGACCCTGGGTGTGAGTGAGACAGGTCCCTCTTGTAAATGAGTCCCCATGGCTCAACGAGGATAGCCTGTATAAATAAAGGTTGAATGAATGAATGAATTAGTGACGTACATCTTAGATCTTTTGGCGTACTGTTGGCCGTTCATTTATTGTACTTAGTTTATATCTTAGATCATTATTTAATTATTCTTTTTGCACTTTGTGTTTATGCTGTTATTGGATGTAACTGGGACCCTGTGCACATGAATTTGTTCCACTACATGTACTACATGCAATGTGAATAACAATAAAGAACCTTGAATCCTTGAATCTAATTTAACAACTGAAACACTGAGTCAGAGGCACATGTTGGCTAATGTTAGCAAGATGTACAGTAGTGGCCATCTTGAACTAATTGACTACCAAAGTCACTTTCTGAGAGTTTCATTCAAATCTGTCCACTGGTTCATAAAATATTTTGCTAATAGACAAACTAAAAATGTCATGTCAACAATTTGTCATGCCCACAGAAAGACAAAAACATTATCACCTTCACTTTAATGATGGGCACTATTTATTACAACTTTACAGCTAAATAAGTAAAAACAACAACAGTGGAGAAAAACCAATCAGAATATGAACGCTGGGTTAAATATTGTTCCCTGTCTCACTCTGTGCAACATTGTCTCACTCTGTCCAAGACTGTTTCACTCTGTACCACAGTGTCCCAAACTGTCCAACACAGTCTCACTTTATAATAATAATAATAATAATATATTAATGAATTCAATTTACTTTTCATTAATAAAAATCTCAAAGTGCTACAAAGTGCAACAGAATTAAATGTCAATAAAACAAGTAATAAAACAAGTAAAATCAATAACAGTATCAACTAAGATCAAAAGTAGAATCAAGAGGAGGTAGAGTATAATAATAATAATAATAATGAATTCAATTTATAACGCACTTTTCATTAATGAAAATCTCAAAGTGCTACAAGGAGCAACAGAATTAAATGTCAATAAAACAAATAATAAAACAATTAAAATCAATAACAGTATCAGCTAAGATCAAAAGTAGAATCATGAGGAGGTAGAGTATGCTCGGTTGAAAAGAAAGGTCTTCAAGCCGCTCTTAAAGTCAACCACAGACTGTGGGGCTCTCAGACAGTCAGGAAGAGAGTTCCACAGGCGGGGGGCAGCCACACTGAAAGCCCGGTCTCCCATGGTCCTTAATTTGGTTCTCGGAATGTGAAGGAGATTACTGTTCTGTGACCGCAGCGACCGGGTGGATGAGTATGGAATAAGAATATCCTTCAGATAATCTGGTGAAGTTCCGTGTAAGCATTGATGTGTAATGAGAGCAGTTTTGTACTGAATTCTGTAGGCGACAGGAAGCCAATGAAGGTTATGGAGAATGGGCGTAATATGTTCAAATTTACGAACTCTCAACAAGATCCTTGCTGCACTGTTTTGAATATATTGAAGTTTCTGAAGGTTTTTGCCAGGGATTCCAATAAACAGGGAGTTGCAGTAGTCGAGCCTGGAGGAGACAAAAGCATGGACGAGCTTCTCAGCATCGGAAAAAGTTAGGGATGGGCGAAGTCTGGAGATGTTTCGAAGATGGAAGAAGCAAGTTTTAAACAGATGCTTAATGTGATTTTCAAATGTAAGATTGGAGTCCATTTTTATTCCAAGATTAGTAACAGAGGTGGAGAGGGGGATGTCTTGTCCAGAAAAGGAAAGTGTTGTTATAGGAGATGTTTGTACCTGGTGAGGGGTGCCAATCAGTATGGCCTCAGTCTTGGAGCAGTTTAATTGAAGAAAGTTCTGATTCATCCATGCCCTAATTGCCTCCAGGCAGGCAGAGAGGGCAGTGAGTGAAGATGGAGATGACAAGGTGGAAGATGAGGATGCTCCAGTCCTGATGTAAAGCTGTGTATCGTCGGCATAACAGTGAAAAGAAATGTTGAACTGATTAATAATTTGACCTAAAGGCAGCATGTAAAGGGAAAACAGCAGGGGCCCCAGAACCGACCCCTGAGGGACACCACAGGAGACACAGACTGTCTGGGACGTGGCGTTGCCAAGACTAACACATTCCAGCCTATTGGAGAGGAAAGATTTGAACCAGTCCAGGACGGTGTCGCAGAGACCGACCTCCACATGAAGACGGTGGAGGAGGATACTATGGTCCACAGTGTCGAAGGCTGCAGTGAGGTCAAGGAGGACAAGGATGGAGGGAGAACCAGTGTCAGCAGCCATGAGGACATCATTGGTAACTCTCAGCAATGCAGTCTCTGTACTATGTGTACTTTGTCAACACTCTCACTCTATCCAACACTGTCTCACTCTGTACAACTGTCTCACTCTGTGCAACACTGTCTCACTCTGTCCAAAACTGTCTCACTCTGTCCAACACTGTCTCACTCTGTACACCACCGTCTCACTCTGTACAACACCGTATCACTCTGTACAACACTGCCTCACTTTGTACAACACTGCCTCACTCTGTACCACAGTGTCCCAAACTGTCCAACACAGTCTCGCTTTTTCAACACTCTCACTCTATCCAACACTTTCTCAGTCTGTCTCGCACTGTCCCAAACAGTCTAACATTGTCTCACTCTGTCCAAAACCATATCACCAGGCACAACACTGTCTCACTCTGTCCAACAGTGTTTCACTTTGTCCCATATTGTCTGACAATTTAGGACTTTTAAACACAGTCCCACTTTGTCCCATACTCCTTCACTCTGTTCCACACTGTCCTGCACTGTCCCATACAGTTCCACACCTTCTCACTATGTCCCATATTGCCCTATATTGTCACATACTGTCCCACACCCCCCACCTGGCCTAACAGTGTCTCAAACTGTCCAATCCTGTTCCACATTTTCCCACACTGTCCTACTTTGTCCTATACTTCTCCACATCATATTTTATGGTCTCATATTGCTTCACTCCATCCTAGCTTGTCCAACATTTTGTTATGCTGGCCCACACTGTCTAATACAGTCCAAATATGTTTTATTCCGACACACTCCATCACATATTGTCCAACTCTGTCCTATACTGCCCAATCCCTTCACACTCAGTCCTACTTTGTCCAACACTGTTCCATATTCCCACATAGTCTCACTCTGTCCAACACTGTCTCACTCTGTACCACAGTGTCCCAAACTGTCCAACACAGTCTCACTTTGTCAACACTCTCACTCTGTCCAACACTGTCTCACTCTGTCCAACACTGTCTCACTCTGTGCAACACTGTTTCACTCTGTACCACAGTGTCCCAAACTGTCCAACTCAGTCTAACTTTGTCTAACACTGTCCAACAGCGTCTCACTCTGTCCCACACTGACTCCCTCTGTCCAACACTCTCACTCTGTCTCGCACTGTCCCAAACAGTCTAACACAGTCTCACTCTGTCCAAAACCATATCACTAGGCACAACACTGTCTCACTGTCCAACGCTGTTTCACCTTGTCCCATGTTGTCTGACAATTTAGGACTGTCCAACACAGTCCCACTTTGTCCCATACTCCTTCACACTGTCCTACACTGTCCCATACAGTTCCACACCTTCTCACTCTGTCCCATATTGCCATATATACTGTATTCACATACTGTCCCACACACCCCAGCTGGCCTAATAGTGTCTTAAACTGTCCAATCCTGTTCCACATTTTCCCACACTGTCCTACTTTGTCCTATACTTCTCCACATCATATTTTACGGTCTCATATTGCTTCACTCCATCCTGACTTGTCCAACATTTTGTTATGCTGGCCCACACTGTTAATACAGTCCAAATATGTTTTATTCTGTCCCACTCCATCACATATTGTCCCACTCTGTCCTATACTATCCAATCCCTTCACAATCAGTACTACATTGTCCCACACTGTTCCATATTCCCAGTCTCACTCTGTACAACACTCTCACTCTATCCAACACTCTCACTCTGTACCACAGTGTCCCAAACTGTCCAACACTGTCTCACTTTATCACACAGTGTTCCAAACAGTCCAACAAGTATCACTCTGCCCACACTCTCACTCTGTCTAACACAGTCTCACTCTGTCCAAAACCATATCACCAGGCACAACACTGTCTCACTCTGTCCAACGCGGTTTCACCTTGTCCGATGTTGTCTGACAATTTAGGACTGTCCAACACAGTCCCACTTTGTCCCATACTCCTTCACTCTGTCCCACACTGTCCTGCACTGTCCCATACAGTTCCACACCTTCTCACTCTGTCCAATACTGCCCTATATTGTCACATACTGTCCCACACACCCCACCTGGCCTAACAGTGTCTCAAACTGTCCAATCCTGTTCCACGTTTTCCCACACTGTCCTACTTTGTCCTATACTTCTCCACATCATATTTTACGGTCTCATATTGCTTCACTCCATCCTGACTTGTCCCACTCTGTCCATACCGTCTCATGCTGTCCCACATGTTCCCAGGCTGTCCCAACAACTGTCTCTGTCCCTTGCTCCACCCTCCTACATAGTGAGCAGTGGAGTGCTGCATGTTTCCAAAGACATGCACGTCAGGCTGTCTTCAGGTCCAGGCCTCCCTTGTAAAACAGATCTGTGAGCTCAATGGGATTTGTCCGGTTAAATAAAAGTTAATAAAATAATCAAACTCTGTGCACGCTGTCTCACACTGTCCGACACCTGTCCAAGTTGTCTTAGACTGTACAAACACCCTCGTTGTCCCACATACATATTGCTTTGGGCTGGGTCATCACT
>JBBPBX010020501.1:0-32428 GCA_038048925.1 Garcialebias charrua | reverse complement strand
AGGAGATAAGCAAGACAATTAACAGAGAGACCAGGGAGTGTAGGGATGGGGACCCATCACCTGAGAGCAACATGCTTACAACTGTTATCTTGAAGTTCTAGGGTGTAGAGAGCCACAGAAACGGTTATGGTAGGCCGGATTTGGCCCACGGGCCTTGAGTTTGACACATGCGATCTAGTGGTACTAAAAGTAACAAAAGAAGAAAAAAAAAAACAGCCAAATATGTCAGCAGTTTAGCTAACAGACTTTGGAATGGGTACATTTTGTCCTTGTGAAACCTGTTGAAGAGAACCAAACTAAATACTCTGAAACTCAAACAACTTACTGTATAACAGTTCATGCACTGCTAGTTGGCAGTGTAGTGCAAATATTGCATAACTTGCTGCTACCAATTGTTGAATTTAATTAGCGGATTAGAATTAGCTTCCCCTAATTTTCATAAGACATTAGTGCTTTTGAAATTGCGGACCTAAATAAATTAATTAGTGCTTTAGAAATAGCGGAACTAATTTTTGGATTAGCGTTGCCCACCACTGCAGGCTTCTGAACGTTGATAACAACTTGGGCTATCCTTGTTCTCTCTGGTCCGGATGACATGGTGTCCCAGTGTTCCATTAAGAACTTCAAATCATGACTCATCTGACACAGGACAGTCTTCCATTTTGCCACACTCCATTTTAAATGACCCCTGGCCCAGTGCAAACGTCTGAGCTTGTGGAGCTTGCTTAGAAATGGCTTCCTCTTTGCACTGTAGAGTTTCAGTTGGCAACGGCGGATGGCACGGTGGATTGTGTTCACTGACGATGCTTTCTGGAAGTATTCCTGAGCCCATTCTGTTATTTCCTTGACAGTGGCATTCCTGTTTGAGGTGCAGTGACGTTTAAGGGCCCGGAGATCACGAGCATCCAGTAGAGTTTTACGGCCTTGACCCTTACGCACAGCGATTGTTCCAGATTCTCTGAATCTTTTGATGATGTTATGCACGGTTGATGATGATAACTTAAAAGTTGCTATTTTACGCTGGGTACATTCTGGTATTGCTGCACTATCTTTCTGCGCAACAATGGTAGAATTGGTGATCCTCTTACCATCTTGGCTTCTGAGAGACACTGACACTCTGAGAAGCTCTTTTTATACCCAATCATGTTGTCAATTGACCTAATTAGTGTTAATTGGTCTTCCAGATGTTCATTATATGCTCAATTTTCTTTTTCCAGCCACTTATTGCTACTTGTCCCAACTTTTTAAGGATTTGTTGACACTGTGAAATTTTGAATCAACATATTTTC
The DNA here is from genome assembly GCA_038048925.1 of Garcialebias charrua. NCBI lineage: Eukaryota > Metazoa > Chordata > Actinopteri > Cyprinodontiformes > Rivulidae > Garcialebias > Garcialebias charrua. The sequence goes on along the minus strand of JBBPBX010020501.1, from coordinate 31,139 downwards.
CGTTAAAAAAATGTTACATTTACTCAGATTAAACTTTTGGTCTGTCATCTATGTTCTATTACGAATAAAATATTGACTTTTGCCATCCCCACATCATTGCATCCAGTTTTTATTCACAATTTGTTTAGTGTCCCAACTTTTTTGGAATCCAGTTTGTATAAAATATAGAGGTGGGAATCTTTCATTTAACTTGTTAGTTGGAACTTGGATATGAGAATAAGATCTGACTTTACTGTGTTCTAGTTTCAACGTGGAAAACCAGCTGGATCTTCTGAAACCACTAACAGTGGTTGTAAAAGTATGATATATGTGTGACTGGATTACTGAGAATATTTTAAGGTCAAGGCTAATCAAAAAGTTGAAATTCCAACTTTGGGTGGTATTTCAGTGTATTTTTCCAACTTGGAATTTCCACATTTAAGAACAAATGCAACATCATACCTAAGAGATAAAGTGTCATGAAAAGATAATCTGATTAGCATATTTACCACTGGACATTTGCACAGAAATCTAAGGTTTCAATTACTAATTACTAAAGGCAGTCATGATAATGTCAGTTATTATTTACAGAAATAATTTCTCCAGGGTTCAGTGAAGAAAAGATGTGAAAACAACTTAATGCAAAGTGTTTTCAATACCGGAAACTGCTTCAAGGTTGCCAGATAGGAAATGACAAAATATTGTTTTGTCTCTTTAAAATTACAGTATTTGACCTCTAAAAAAACTATTGTTTGTCATACACACCACATACAAATACAATAATTCTCATATATCTGGCACCATTTCTCTGGAACAAACTGCACTGCAGTAATTACTGACTCAAAGTGACAGCACATGATTAACATCAACAACTTTTGATTTAGAATTTTCTATTTCTCTGATGCGATACATTTAAAAATAAAAGTCATTCCCCATCCCTAACAAAATAGTGTCTGCATGAGCTGCTATAAAACTTTGGAGACTGGAGGGGAAGTAGCAATCTGCTTTGGTCCTTGGACATCGGTAACATTTGTTTTCTTCAAATGCAGGTCATTAAATAGTCATCTGCAACAGGTAAGATATTAACTGCTTGTAGCATTTAAAAGAGCACCACTTCTACACTGCAAGCATGTATCATTCTTGCAGTTTCTCTCTCACTTTGATTAACCAACAATAAAAATCCTGTTTGTATGACATCAAAGTAAAAATAAAAAGTAGTCAAACAGACTTTTTAAACTAAAAGTGTCTCCTAAGTGAAATAGTGTTGCCTAAGAACTCATTTGTTTTCACAGCGAGACGATCATTACGTTTGGTTGTTGGGGTTGCTCGCCCAGGGCGACAAATAGGCTAGGACCGCCCCTGTGTACATGCACACCTGCAGCTCGTCCTCATCCGCTTGGTTATCAAATATGTATGCTGCTCTACTGACCCCACTGTTTTCCTTCCTTGACTGCTCTGCTGACCGGTTTACGCATTTAAATTTTTTTTTATATACGTTTAGCATCACACATGCTCAGTGGTCAACTATTTATGCTTACTTCCGGTTTTCTTTTACGACTAATCGACTCTTATTTAGTTGTTTTTGTAACAAACACGGACCAATTGCGTCCTTATCCGACAAAAATTATTCTTAAGTCTGAATTCTCATCTTTGTGCTAAATTATACCAAAGGTTATGCTGCCATACAAACCGGATGTAGCTATGATGTTTATTTTTTATTTTTTCTATTAAACTGTTGAACATACAGAACAAAAGGAACACAAATTGAACAATAAATGACTATCTCAAATTACAATGATATATATAAACATGTACAAATATCTACTAACATACCTGCTAAAACATATTTTTAAACAAATTAACATATCAACCATCATAAACTTAAATTTAGGTAATAGTCTTATTTGAAATTTTGCAAATAATACAGTCCAAGTAAATTAAACAACCATAACTATTTATCTAATGGTCTACATAATTAATAAAATAATTTGTCAGAGGGCTATATTATCTGAGCGAGGTGATCAGAGAGCTTTTTTGCTTGTGTTTTTTTAGCACAGTATAAAGTTTTTAACAACTGGAGTTCTTGTTTGAATACAGACTATAATGGTTTAGACTTGCCATATCTGCATTTATGTGTAATTATAGGGCTCAAAATAATGCATTACCTTTAAATATCCAAATGCATTTTGTTAAAAGACAAAGTTGTTATAATCTTAAGGGGACAGAGATGTTTGTAAAACCACAATTCAGAACTAGTTTGAAGGGACGTTCTACCTCAATCCAGGGAATTAGATTATGGAATGGCTTGGAGAATGTAGTTAAAAATGCCAAGTCAATGTTTACATTTAAGAAAATGATCAAAACGAATGTGTTAAAAAAAATGAAATAGCGTAATGTGTATTGTATTAGTTAGAAAATTAGAAAGAGTTAGTCATTTTGTACTGTTGGTTGAAGATTATTATTGTTTAATCTGATTGTTGGAAAAAAGGGGCAGATATAATAAGATTTATTCTTCTTTCTGCTACCTTTCATTTTTTTATATTTTGTACATTATCATTTATGGGATTGTCTTGTACTGTATTGTTTCTTTTGTAAAAAAAAATGAACACATTTAATAATAAAAAATAAAAAAAAATAATTATGTATAATTTTAATATTATGAGTATTCATCTTTTTTATTATCAGATACATATTATCCATATAAGATATTCTGAATCTGAATGGAAAAGGAGTCTACAGTGTACAAGTTCATGGATTTGAGGAGATCATGAAGGGATTTACACCCCAGATGCAGAAAAAGAGCCACCTGCATCATGAAAGACCTCACTCACCCAGCACACTCACTCTTTGCACCACTCCCCTCGGGACGGAGGTTGAGGAGCATCAAATGTAGAACCACTAGACTGAGAAACAGCTTCTACCCTGAGGCTGTCAGACTCATGAATAAATAAATAATAAGAATAAACACTGCAAAATGTCACATCATACTGATACTGATCTGTTTCTTGTTGCTGCGTTCATCTGTGACCATCTGCTCATGTTCGTGCTGCTGTTTATAATGATGTTTTTCTACTACATTAGGGCTTAGTGTATTACTAGCTGATGTCTCTCTTAGTTAATCCTAGATGTTATTATTGTTTTTCTCTTGCATTTGTTGTTGGATGTAACTGGGACCCTGTGTACATAATCTCGTTTTCAACACATGTACTACATGCGGTGCAAATGACAATAAATTCTCTCTGACTCTGACTCTGACTCTGATTTCCATGTGTTCACAGAATGACAGAAATAAATTAAATGTTCTGTTGTTTCAGGTTCGTTACATATATAACAGTTATCACATTCAAATTTAAATCTATTTCTGATAAACTCGTTAGAAGGATAAATATTTGTAGCTGTGAATGTAGCTTGGCACAAAGCGTCAGAGTTTACGCATGCGCATTTGCGTCACCACGTCCTCAACAGCATTCTACGTGTACAAATCGCCCCGCCTCCTTTTTCGTCACTGGACTTTTTTGGCTCCTCCATCTCTCTCTCTCTCTCTTTCTCTCTGTCATCTCTCCCTCTCTCTCTCTGTCATTACATCCATTTTTTGTGCATTTAAGAAATCTCCAAGAATCATCAAGCTGGAGGAAGGCGAGCTGAACAGCGTGACAGAGGGGGAGCACGAGCACCAGGAGCGGGCATCTTGTCTTTTCACTCCAACATGCGAGAGAGAGAGCTCTCTAAAGAATGGCAGCGATGGGTTAGACAGGATTTAACGTGACTGGAAAATAAAAGGCAAGAGTTCTTCGTTTACTCCACTGAACTGTACATTTACAACCAGGATGTCAGCTGTTTTAGTCTGAAACAGTTGAACATTGTAGTGTCTCTGCTGACAGCACGAGCTTCAACACTCATTATTTAACATGATGCTGCTGCTGCTGTCAGTGAACACTCAAACCAGACTTTTTACTTTTATTTATGTCCATTCCCCACTTTTCTGCTTGTTAAACAACACTTTCTCCATGTTTTATTAAAAGCAGGCTGTGTGTGTAAGATGTCTGCTCCACACGGGCCCCGGGGCGGCCCTGCTCCCGCCGCCGCCGCCGCTGCTCCCTCAGCGGCCGGCGCCATCATGCCGGAGCTGCCGGACCTCAGCCACTTCACCGAGGAGGAGAGGAGAATCATCCTCGGTGTCATGGAGCGACAGAAGAAGGAGGAGGCGCAGGAGCAGTCCATGTTGAAGTAAGAGCAGGTCGTGTTGTTGTGCACAGAGACACTTCTGTCTCCACTGAAGTCAAGTTGTTGTGACTAGCTTGTACCGGGCTGGTTAGCAGCGGCCGCCATTTTCACGTTAAGGCACTTCAAACTGCTCAACCTCTCCCCACAGCGTCACCGACATGACTCTGTAAACATTATTTCAGGTGTCCTTTGTGGTGATTTTCAACGGTCAAGCGCCGGCACAGGCTGTCCCTCTCACCCCGGACTCCCTCCCTCCTCTCCCCGCTCCTCCTCTGTACAGATGTCGCTCGGAGCTGTTTCAGCACCACGCGCGGAGCTGTCCGTCTTAAGGTGGACCGGCAGAGTTCACGCCAGTGCCGCTTTAACGTTCACTCTGGCAGCTACGGATCTGGAATATTACACTCGGATCAGCTCAGTTTGACTTTTTACGAACATATTTATTTGGCGCGTTGGTATTTAGATTAAGAAATTATTTGAGCTCCCGATAAAACAAAGCTAATGAGGAGGTGAGGAGATTTTAAGGCGGTGACCTTAAATGTCTATGTCCTGTTGATGTTCTTGTAGTTTTTTCCCCCCTCTTATTCATGAAAGAGTGCACGTGCTGGTTTGCTCACAACCCACAACCTAATGGATCTGGCTCCCTTTAATACATTATTTTTTTATTTTATATATTTTAGAAGCTATTTTAATTATTTCCCCCATAAAATGTGTTTTTTTGTTGGTTGCTGCAACTAAACATATACAATTAACTAAAATATAAGGGATTTCTTCTATACTAATACTATCATTGAAAGAGATGCTTTCTAGCCCAGGCACTGCTGGAGAGCAAGTTGTGCAACCCCTGCCTCGTGCAGCTGCATGATAAACATGACTCATGTACTCTAAGACACAGCTACCTCAGCTGCTGCAGTAGACATGATGTGTGATTCACCCAGGCCGTCTTCTCTTTCCTCCCCCCTTCTCCTTCTTTTTTCTTCCATCCCCAAAAGAGCATCATTTATTCCAATTTTTTTGTCTTTGAGGTAGGTTGTCAGTTTTAGTCACTTTTTGTCCAGCAGTGATGTCAAAAACTATGCTGCAGTGCATTTCACAAAAGGCAGGCAAGATCCGTATTAGCAAAATGTATGGCTTTTTAGCAATATGGATAACAAGATAAATGGGTTTTAGGGAGATCCAAATGTCTTGGGTGTCCCTTGGATCGTGTTTTAAATACAAATTTGTCATGACGAGGTGTTGTGATTTAAACACAAGACTATTCCTCAGTTCCAAAGTAGTGTTTCTTTTAAAGCACAAGCTCTATATTAGCTTAATGTGTCCTGTCTTTGCATAATGGTGACTCATTGTGAGTCATCGAAACAGTAAATCCCCGCTTACTTTACCTGTGAATCACACGAGCGCAACATATACTGAAGCGGCATTAATACGCTCAGTCTTGCGGTCGGTACAACTGCATGGGATTAACTTGTCACTGTGGGGTTTGCAGTGTTTTCAGCAGTGTCAGAAACAAAACTCCCACGCCGCATCGTGCAACCTCATACTACAGCTCACGCAGTCCAGTCCCACTGTGGCGTTTCTGAAAGGTGTCAGTGTGAAAGTTGACGTGTACAGTCCAACAGAGGGAATGTTGGGAGGGATGGAGCAGAGGAGGAGAGGGGGGCCTCCAGCTGCAAGGCTTGCCAACAGGCTGTCATCTCACTGGAGGTGCTACAGAGAGCGTGGATGGAAATCCAGCACTGCTGACTCGCATGTAATGAGCCATGCTCTCTCTGAGTCTGCTCATTCTTGCTGCAGTGTGTGTGTGTGTGTGTGTGCGCACAGAGAAAATTAGTTGCATGGATAAAAAGTGGATTAACTCAAGTCCATCATGGTTGTAAAAACTGTATGAAGCTGTAAACCAGCAGGAGCTGTTTTAAATTCAGTCTGTCATGTGTAACATTTATAGCAACAAAAACATCTTGTCCACATTTAACTACAGCTCCTGGTGGTTTTGCTCCATTTCCAAGATATTGTCTTGGCTTCGCCTGGATTCAGTTCTTGAGACTTTGTCAATAATAGTCCTCCCAAAGGACGCTCTGTGGATCCTTTAGACTGGCAGCAGCTGTCTGTGATGGGGGACCCACTGAACGCCTGCAGCTCCACTACTCCTTTCTTCATCATCCTATGTTTCTCCAGGGCTACAGTGGTCCTTATTAATGTCTTCAACCTTGTATATCTCCCACTTTTGTCCTGCATCACATCTGTGGTGTTTTCTGTTTTCCTGCTTTACTGTTAACTGTGCTATTGTGCTTATAACTCAGTTTTGGGGCTGATTCCCAAACGTTTTACACCGGATGGGAGCAGAGGTGTCTGGTCTGTGCATTAGACTAACAAAGTTGTTTGAGAAACCTCTGTTGTTGGTTTGTGAGGTGTTTTTTTGTCAATCTACATACAGTTGTGTGTCTTCTGCCAGAGACTTCAAGGGAACCCCCTACTGTTAAGGTGTGATCTGTCAATTTACATGTATGTTACCTCAGCTTGCAATTTACATATGATGGTGCGTGATTCTTTAGACTGTTATAACTCCACACGCTCACTTTTTGGTTTCAGTGAATTGAAAAAGCCCCCTGGATAGGGGTCGAAACGTCTTTTGCAACAAATAAAGTCCAGTTGATCTTGTATTGAACGCTTTTTTGATTTTATCATGTCCTGGACGACTGAGAATCTTCACCAGCATAGTGCTATTGGAATATTATATGTTACATCCCCATAGCATCCAACTATGGACAGGAAGTTTAGAACTAAGCAATATATAAAGACTATAACGTCTACAATGTCTTACAATGCTGTTATTGCTAGTATCACTCAGCCCTCTGTGAATAGCAAACAACCATCAGGGTACTAACGATCCATCGTTAGGCTGATGGTCCTACTTGATCATGTGAGCAGCTGGTTTCGGCTGTCATCAGCCAACTGGTTGATCCACTGTGAGAGGGTGCTATTTATAAGACTGAGCTGAACACAGCATCTCAGACTGAGGAAGTCTTTCGGACGAAAGACGAAACGTTTCTACAATTTTTTTGCTTTGTTTTGTTTTGTTTTTTGAATGTCCAGAGGACCAGACTTAGCTTTTTTTAGATTTTTCTACCTGAATTATTGAGCATGCATCAGGGTGTATAACGTCTAATTAAGTATCCTAGTTCTTATTCCATTTGAGGACAGTTTTGATCTCATCAATTTAGGAGCCTGTGTCTTGCTGAATGACCTCTTATGAAAGAGCTAATTGTCACGGTTTGTAGACGTCCGACCCAAGAATGCAGACTAACTCTAGGCGCTTGAACAAAAATGAAAAAAGTTTATTAATAATAAACACAATACAAATCACAGTTGTGGAAGCAGAAATACAACGAAACTCAAGGTGACAAAGAAAATCTGACAGGAAGCACCATGCTGAATGAGGGCAAAATCAGAGTTTAAATGGATTGAAGGTGATGAGTAGAGTGGAGACAGCTGGGCAAAATGACAACAGGTGTGAGTGAGGAGCAGGGCGAAGCTTCAGAGGCTGACTGGAGAGAAGGACTTACCTAGTTAAAGAGAGTGATGGCACAAAGGAGATGACTGGAATACAAAGGAAAAAACAATCAAATGACAACACAAGGATCAATATCAAGACTCAAGGTTCTTTATTGTCATTCACATCACATGTGGTACATGAGGTGGAACAAAACTGTGTACTCAAGGTCCCAGTTATACCCCCAAAATAGTAAAAATGTAAAGTATAAAACGAAACAGTATACGAAGTACAAGGATCTAAGATATACGCTAAACAAGTCAACTTTATTTATAAAGCACATTTTCATATGTTTAATACAAAAGGAAAAGTATTTCTTGTGTGAACCTCATTGGTTCATTCAGCAGTACACTGTAAAAAACAACTTGTAGGTTATAGTGTTATATTGTTTTTGTGGGTAAACCTCTTGAGAATCATAGTTATCCTTCTAGACACAGTTGTCTTTTTCACCATAAGGTAATTGGAATTTATTTGGTACTTATATTGAATAGTTAATCTCAAAATATAATGAGCCAGGTGGTGAAAGGGTTACATTTTAGGGGCCGAGATGGTGTAGAGACAGGGCAGCCGGCGCGGGACCTGAAAGTCCCAGGTTCAATCCCCAGTCATTGCACATCTCGTGGTGTCTCTGAGCAGGACTCCTTATCCCCAGTTGTTCCCTGGGTGCTTTCAATAGCTGCTCACTGCCCCACCTGGAGGTGGATGGGTTAAATGCAGAGAGCCAATATCGCCATTGTATGGGAACATACAATGATGTCAACACATAACACATTATTATTATTATTATATTATACGTTTAAAACAACAGCTGTTTCCAAAGTGCTCATAATATAAAACAATAATAACATAGTATAATATGCTGTATTAAAAAGCAGCCTGAACATGAATCTGTTGCATGGGTATGAATACAGCAGCTTATGGGTAAGAAATCAGCAGCATGGATAATCAGCAGCATGGATAATCAGCAGCATGGATAATCAGCAGCATGGATAATCAGCAGCATGGATAATCAGCAGCATGGATAATCAGCAGCATGGATAATCAGCAGCATGGATAATCAGCAGCATGGATAATCAGCAGCATGGATAATCAGCAGCATGGATAATCAGCAGCATGGATAATCAGCAGCATGGATAATCAGCAGCATGGATAATCAGCAGCACAGTTAAAGTGTCATTGCAGTGATTTTTCTGGTTTGATTCATGAGTAGAAGCTGTTCCTCAGTCTAGTGGTTCTACACTTAATGCTCCTCAACCTCCTTCCTGAGGAGAGTGGGGCAAAAAGTGTGTGTGCTGGGTGAGTGGGGTCCTTCATGATGCAGGTGGCTCTCTTCCTGCATCTGGAGGTGTAGATGTCTGTGATGGTGGGGAGACTGACTCCAACAGACTTCTGTGCAGCCTTCACCACTCTCTGTAGAGCTTTTCTCTCTGCAACTGTGCAGCCTCCATGCCACACGTTGATGCTGGAGCACAGGATGCTCTCCACTGCACACCTGTAGAAGGAGGTGAGGACTGAGCTTCTCTGAGGAAGTAGAGTCTCTGATGACCTTTCTTGATCAGGCTGGTGGTGTTGTTGCTCCAGCTGAGGTTATCATTCAAGTGTACACCCAAGTATTTGTAGCTGGAGACCACTTCCACTGCAGATCCTCCTATGTTCGGGGGGTGGGGGTGGGGGGCGGGTTTGTCCCTTCTGAAATGAACATTTCCTTCGTCTTCTTCATTTACAGTATTGATGTATGTCATTATGACAAGTGTTAAAAACATAAAATGAATTAAACAAAATCAAAAACTACGAGGAGGAGACAAACTGGGAATATTAATAGTCTGACTTGGGCCAGTAGGTCGAAGCCAACTTGACCAGTCTTGTTTTTAAGAACCAAGAGAAGAAGCATTGTTGCCTTCTTTCTATTTAACCACTTAGGATAAGCAGCAGAAAATCGACGAAGCACTTTCAATTGTCAGATTACCTCTGACTCTGAATATTTGTCCTTGTAGTTACCGGCTGCATGCTGGACCGTTGGTTAGTGCTATCTTGCTGCATGAAGGTCTTAGGTTCAACTCCCATCTTGGCCTTTCTGTGTCTTCACTAACTGGGCTGTTACATAGTTAATGGATAAACGTGTCTTTCAGTCTGTTTCCTTACTGCCAACACTTTGCAACATAAAAATCACCTGTTATCCCATTTTAATTACCGTCTGACTTCCACATCCACTTACCCCAAATCCACAGATTGTATCTAAAAGATGGAAATGCAAACTCGACACAACCGTGCACGTCCTTTGGGTTGAACAGCTGCTGCGCTCACGTGCCACTCAAAGCAGCCTTGTCCCTTCTGATGCTCTAGGCCTCGCTATAATTTTAATTCCCTTCCGACTGCAACATTTTAAATCCTGTTGTAAAAGTAGTGGCTATTTTAACGTGATAACCCGTTTGGTTATTTTGAAGAAGTTAAGAATTGTGTTACTGAATCTTTTATTTGTTCGTGTCAGTCATACACAGCTGGTGTCACCAAATAAAAAGGATGAATGAATGTGTCAGCTGAGTTGGGATGAGGAGAAAGGAGAGGCGTTGTGAAGGTCTGAGGAGGTGAAACGAGCAGAGAGGACAGGAAAGACGAAGAGAACATCAGAGAGAAGATGTGAAGAGAGACACTGACGTCTGCGATCCTATCGGGCCTCGCAGCTGATATGACAGCCTCCTCCGCTCGAGCAGCACCATGCAGGCTCTATTGTCTCAAACAACATCTGCATTTGTCAGCATTGCTTTTATTGTCTTTATGGATCTTATCCCTGAAGCTAAGTCTGAAGGTGTTTTCCTGCCTCTGGATGCATTTCAAATGTCCTTGGTAAAACATGACCACACGGAAATATTCACTGTTTATACTATAATGTAGGATCAAATGTTTTCATATATGTTGACTCGTTTTAAATTAATAATAACTGACCAATTGACTATAAATAATATTTGAAGAAGCCAAAAAGACAGAAATGAAAGTACGTAAACACCGGTGTATAATACGCTCCGGTGTATAATACGCTTTGGCCAATATTTGGAAATAAATCAGAAAAATCGGTAGATAATACGCTTCGGTGTATAATACGCACTGCTGTGACAGTCTTTTTTATGGCCACTAGATGGCGCCAGGATACGTCTCCAGGTACAGTCTGCAGGTAAACAGACTACAGGGTACATTAACCCCCCACAGCGGCCGAAACTGGTACTGCACCATTTTTAGGCCAAAATGAAAAACAGCGAATCAGAGCCAAAAATGGATCTAAAAATATGCGGAAAAATCTGTAGATAATACACTTCTGTGTATAATACGCAGGACATTCAAATGAGCAATAAAAGTGCGTATTATACACTGGTGTTTACGGTAGCTCTGGCTCCTTGCATGCCATGTTTTTAAATAGAGATGTTAGAAATCTGTTAGAGCGCAGACCACACGTTGGGGTGATGTTCTTCTACATTCACAACAAGTGTTAGTTCAATAGCTGCAAAACGGACAGTTATAACCATTCTGTGTTTGCTAAGGCTGATTAGCTGTGGTCATCTTGAATCTGGTTGACTTCAAAAGGTAATCAGTCATATATAATACAGTATAATAATAATAATAATAATAATAATAATAATATATTTTATTTGTAGGTGCATTTCTTGGCATTCAAAGTCACCTTACATAGTCTAGCATAAAACAAAAACAATATTATATACACAGTAAAAAAAAAGTACAACATATAATTTAAATAAGACAGTGCGTAGGCTACTTTAAACAGGTGAGTTTTGAGTTTGGATTTGAAATGTGGCAATGAGTCTGTGTTGTGAATATCAGGTGGGTGTGAGGATGTGTATGTGCAGCTATTTACAGCTGAGGCTAACGGCCAATCTTTATCAGGTGCTAGATTTGTTTGATCGCCTGTCAGACATTACAATAGAAAAATAAAAAAGCGCTAACATTTAGTTGAATACAGTACAGTAGACTGTTTAGTCGAGCCTGAGGAATTTACTTGTTTATTGTTGTCTAAAGAATGTCTCAAAGTTTCAAACAGCTGACACACATTGTTTTTTTCTTTTTATAATTTGAGAAATATTTCTAAATGAAAAAGCCTGGTATCAAGACAAGAACTAGAGATGGTTGTCCATGTGCTTTGCTTTATCCATGTTCTCAAGGATAAAGTCTTGGATAAAGATAAATCCAAATTACATGGATAACATGGTTATCCATGTAATTTGCTCTCATTATTGTCTGCTGCCAAAGGCTAAGGGGTAATAATGTTTTAGCCTGTGTGTGTGTGTGTGTGTGTGTGTGAATGTTTGTCACGCTTGTAAAATATCCCATGAACCACTGAACAGTTTAACTAAACTTTTGGATGTCCATCTATAACTGATTAACTTGAAGTCAACTCGCGTGTAACGTTATATTCAGTGTTTGAATCAAATACAATTAATTTATTTCTCAACATGAGATGATTTTAGTCTAAAACTCAAGGCAGCGAGCGACAGGCAGTCCTTCAAGGAACGCTAGGCCTTTACATTTGACCAACTTTTTTTACACTTTGTGTTAAGGCTCGGCCAACCAGACAAACAGAAAACTGGGAAAAGCAGAAAGAAAAGTCCGTAAGAATGAAAAAGGACTAAATGAAGCAACAGGAAGAAGCAACAACACATTTGTTTGTGGAAGCTAACTGAAACACAAGGTGCAGCTAGCTGCTGTTTTATGGCAGCTTAAATAAACGTCTCTCCAAGGTAGCAAGAAGTTATTGAGCTTTTTATGGCACCTTGTGGAAAGTTATGAAACTTGAGAAGGTAAACGCATTAAATAAGTCTTAACATGTTGAGTTTAACTTTTCTTTATTTGGTTTTTGAAAAAAATAAAATAAAATTTGGTTTTATTAACACAAACTACATTTAAATAAATTGTATTTTCTTTAAAGATACAGTGTGCATGCAGAGTGCTTAATGACTGTACAGAAATGTGTTGAATAGGCTGAAACTGTTACTAAAGCTAAAAAGAGCAGGACGCTAGCTAAAAGCCAGAAGGAACAAGATGCTAACTGAAGTTTGGTGAATGAACTAAAACTGAGTTGCTAAAGCTAAAAATAAAAAAGCAGAACACTAGATAAAAAGCAGCGTGGCCAAAAGTAGCAAAAATGTCAGCTAAAAGCCAAAATTAATTAATTACCTAAAAGTATAACAATGCTAGCTACATGTTGCAAAACTAATTGAAGCTAAAACTAGCTAAAGTCTTACCAAAGGCAACTACTCTGCTCCTGCTTCTTGGAATATCTTACAAAAAGATCTGAAGATCTCGACCTTGACCTCTCTAAATGGTTTAAGAATTTGTTGGAATCCTGGCAAAAACCAATGCAGACATGTTCCTGTTTTTAGTTTTCTACATCTGTCTTATAATCTGTCTGTTTTGCAACTTTGACATCTTTGTTTTAACTTGTTAACAAAAAAAAAAATCTGTATTTCTTTCTTATGATTGTCTATTGTTGATTGTCCAAGGAAAATCTACTATTGCTGTTGCCATCATTCTTTGTTTCTAGACAGGTCTGTCTTGTAAAAGAGTCCTCGAGGCTCAATGAGATTAACCTGACCAAATAAAGGTTGAATGAATGTTAGCCAATTGCTAAGAGTAGCAAAAGGCTAGATGGAAGCTAAAAGTAGCACAAGAGGACAAAAACAAAAGTATCCTGACTGAAACAGATTTCAAAGCAACAATTGTTGAACGACTCAAAGTGTTTTATTGAGGAAATTAATTGTAAATAAAGTTCAATATTAAAAGTTACAAAAATCAAAAGTCACAGCACCCATCTCCTTAATGAGCTGAATGTTTGATATAAACATCTAAATTAGCACAAAGTCTGTACAAGCAGTTAGACTGCACAAAAGAAAAACAGGGGAACAGCAGGAATTGCTGAATCAGCATTCACACAAATAATCCAAATGAACAAGAATAATAAAACAAAGTTACAGTAAAATAAAAGGAACTACAGGTACATGTATTGCAAATTGTCCTCCTTTTAGCTGTTTTTTTTCCAGTACGTGCTGATATACACTATATACTAGCGGTAGTTTACACAGGGCACTCCAATCTCTCCTTCCTCCCGCGAGTGTTTGTCTAAGTTTTCCTCATTCACCTCTCAGCTGGTCCAGGCAGGTGCAAGCCAGTGACTCAGCCTCGTTTGTGCTGCGAGCCGCCCCTCAGATATGCCTTTGTTTGGCTTAAATCTCTATCCACGCAGTGCTTTTAAAAAAAACTAAACAAATGTGACCGTCCTGTATTTGTCTACCACACACACGGATGAGGTTTGTTCACAGAGACGCACATTTGCTCTGCAGAGGCCTCTCAACAAGAGACCCACATTCATTATGTAATATGTGGTACAGTGATTCTTGAGGAACTGTACATTTGCTTATGCAAGCTCTGCTCACATAAATATACTGTATGCTACTACTGGCTGAGGGGGAAACGTTCTCCTGTGTTTGTTGGACTGATCACAGGTTAAATGTTTCACAGCATTTCACTGCTTCACGTGCACAGTGCAGGATAAAGCTGCTGTAGGTTGACTACACATGCAATAAAGAGCAGCTATCATAGTGTTTGTCTGTAATGCAGCAGTCTCCCTTACTGTATTAAATTAATAAAATGTTTGCGTGCACCGCCTTTCACTCCACAGTTTTAAACTAGGTTCGGCTCACGTAAAGCTGAGAAACAAACTGTAGCTGTTTGGGTCAAATTCTGATAATGATGCTTTGCACAGTTTCAGGTTACATCACAAGTTGTCGTGCTCAGAGTATGAGTTGTAAATGACTCTCAACGACTACCACATCAAGTTTTGACACAGCATCTTTTTAATTTACCAAGTTGTAGTTGCTTTTTGTTGGCTAATATCAGTTATGTGTGGTGGCCATCGGGAAGTGCATCAATTCCAGAGGTTTTTTGTGTATGAACATTCAATGGTTAATTTCTGAGAGCATCATTATAATCCGTCTGTTGGTTGATGAGATATTTTGTTAACACAGAGACAACAGTTTCTAGCAAAAAAAACAAAGTTCATGCTCAATAATTCAGGTATAAAACCCAACAATGTTCAGTCAGGTCATCTGGACACTGGACAGTTTCTTTTTTTGCTGAGATGTTTAAAGGACTTCCTCAATCCGAGAAGCCAAACAAAACTGATTCCCACAAACACCATACTCAGTCAATAGACTATATGCCACGGACTCCTGTTCCAGCACTTCTGCGTGCATTACCCGGGCGGCGCACTTCCGGTTAGCAGAAATGACACAAACAAAAATAAGTAAATAAAACATCGACATACACACAAATAATAAATCTATACATAAATCAATAGCGACGATTTCCCTTCGGATAGCCACGATCCATTGTCGCCCTAACCCCTCCTCAGCAGGGAAACGGAACAGCTGCACCCACCGGTTGGTGGACACAACGGAACTCACTTGTAGTGCCAGTAGCTCGCAGCCGCTTCCCTTATCGGGTCGTTGTCATGGTCTGCTACTAGGAGCTAACGCTAACAACAACGGCAGTGGATGGGACCCGGAAGTGGCGGACGTGGGTTGTATTTTAACGGAAGTACGTCACCACTACCCGTGGCATATAGTCTATTGGAGTTGACGAGAGGGAGGGCGGGTCTAGGAGGAGAGGGCAAGTCCTGTAGGAGAGGGCGGGTCCAGGAGGAGAGGGCGGGTCCTGGAGGAGAGGGCGGGTCCAGGAGGAGAGGGCGGGTCCAGGAGGAGAGGGCGGGTCCAGGAGGAGAGGGCGTGTCCTGGAGAGGGCGGGTCCAGGAGGAGAGGGCGGGTCCAGGAGGAGAGGGCGGGCCCCAGAGGCCGTTTTAGCACCAGCAAACTGTTTTTTTTTCTCTCGCACTATTGAGTATGCTGTTTGTGGTAATCAGTTTTTTTTTTTTTTGTGGTTTCTTGGATTGAGGAAGTCCTTTGGATGAAGGACGAAACATCTCAGAAAAAAGAAACCGTCTAGATGACCTGACTGAACATTGTTGTGTTTCAAGCAAAAGGTTTGCACAATGATTACTGGTATTTTTTGGTGTGTGTAAAACGCTCAACTACAACCACACAAAACATTTGCACAGTTTCTGCAAAATGACCTAAAATACTGACGGTTTTGTGTTGTCAAATTGTCTCTGGCAGCCATCATGAATTAGATTAGTAATTGGTCAGGCGTAGATGTATTTTCAGTCCATATTTTCTGAAAATTTTATTAAAATCCTGCTGGTGGTTCCTGATATACGTCTTTTGACAGAGTTGACCTGATACAGTTATGGAGTTATGGGAAAATGTTAAACAAAGATCTCACATCTCAATTGTCTCAATCTGTTAGTGCTCAGAATATGTGAAAAGACAAAATCATTTTATAATGTTTTATAATATGCAAACGCAAAGAGGCCTATTTTTTCATCCAATTATCAGACTGATCAGACGGGAAGCACATAGAGAGCTGATATTTTGATCCTGGGATTGGACTTCTCAGCTGAAGTCTGATGGAGGACATCCCACTAATCCCTTAAAATCACTCATCCCACTGACACTGCTAGCATCACCGTGATTATAGCAATGATTATGATTAGGATGCTGATATTACCTGGATGTGTGGTCATCAAACATGGGAAAAGTAGTTATAGGTACAANGGAGGAGAGGGCGGGTCCAGGAGGAGAGGGCGGGTCCAAGAGGAGAGGGCGTGTCCTGGAGGAGAGGGCGGGTCCAGGAGGAGAGGGCGGGCCCCAGAGGCTGTTTTAGCACCAGCAAACTGTTTTTTTTTTCTCGCACTATTGAGTATGCTGTTTGTGGGAATCAGTTTTTTTTTGTGGTTTCTTGGATTGAGGAAGTCCTTTGGATGAAGGACGAAACATCTCAGAAAAAAAGAAACCGTCTAGATGACCTGACTGAACATTGTTGTGTTTCAAGCAAAAGGTTTGCACAATGATTACTGGTATTTTTTGGTGTGTGTAAAACGCTCAACTACAACCACACAAAACATTTGCACAGTTTCTGCAAAATGACCTAAAATACTGACGGTTTTGTGTTGTCAAATTGTCTCTGGCAGCCATCATGAATTAGATTAGTAATTGGTCAGGCGTAGATGTATTTTCAGTCCATATTTTCTGAAAATTTTATTAAAATCCTGCTGGTGGTTCCTGATATACGTCTTTTGACAGAGTTGACCTGATACAGTTATGGAGTTATGGGAAAATGTTAAACAAAGATCTCACATCTCAATTGTCTCAATCTGTTAGTGCTCAGAATATGTGAAAAGACAAAATCATTTTATAATGTTTTATAATATGCAAACGCAAAGAGGCCTATTTTTTCATCCAATTATCAGACTGATCAGACGGGAAGCACATAGAGAGCTGATATTTTGATCCTGGGATTGGACTTCTCAGCTGAAGTCTGATGGAGGACATCCCACTAATCCCTTAAAATCACTCATCCCACTGACACTGCTAGCATCACCGTGATTATAGCAATGATTATGATTAGGATGCTGATATTACCTGGATGTGTGGTCATCAAACATGGGAAAAGTAGTTATAGGTACAAAGATGTGTTCCTCTTCTGAAACAGTCATCTTTAGCTGATGAGAGCCGGAGGGGCGGGGCTTCTGCTGCTGTCAGCGAGCAGAAGCTGTTTGCTTTATCCCCGCGGGGGCAGCTGGATGACTGGTTGGCTATAAATCTGTGCAGAGAGGAGACTAATGCATGGGAATCCTTTCATTTGGGATTTTACAGAACAGAAGCTACAGTCAAAAACATTTTCCACCATCCGACAGATGTTGAGAGCCATCAAGTTCAAGTGCTTTGAAGTCAAACTGTATTGTGCTTCTCGCACATCTGTTCATGTGACAAATGTGCCGATCTTTAGACTGGACGTAGCCCAGCCAGCAAGGTAAAGCTACAAGCGGTGGCCTATACTTTGATCTTCTAACATTACATAAGAAGCATCATCCACCTACAGATGTGAATGTGGGGTGATAGTGTTTTAAATGTCCCTTGTCTGTGTGTTCTTTTGTTTATACCTTTAGAGTCAGAGTCAGAGTCAGAGAGTCTTTATTGTCATTTGCACCGCATGTGGTACATGAGATGAAAACGAGATTATGTACACGAGGTCCCAGTTACATCCAACAACAAATGAAAGAGAAAAACAGTAATAACATCGAGAACTAACTAAGAAAAACATCAACTAGTAATACACTAAGCCTAATATAGTGGGAATAAACAGCAGCACGAACATGAGTTTGTATGAGCAGATGGTCACAGATGAACACAGCAACAAGAAAACAGATCAGCATCAGCATGATGTGATATTTTGCAGTGTTTATTTTTATTTTATTTTTATTTATTCATGAGTCTAACAGCCTCAGGGTAGAAGCTGTTCCTCAGTCTAGTGGTTCTACACTTGATGCTCCTCAACCTCCGTCCTGAGGGGAGTGGGGCAAAGAGTGAGTGTGCTGGATGAGTGAGGTCTTTCATGATACAGGTGGCTCTTTTCCTGCATCTAGAGGTGTAAATGTCTGTGATGGTGGGGAGACTGACTCCAACAGACTTCTGTGCAGCCTTCACCACTCTCTGCAGAGCTTTCCTCTCTTCAACTGTGCAGCCTCCATGCCACACGTTGATGCTGGAGCACAGGATGCTCTCCACTGCACACCTGTAGAAGGAGGTGAGAACTGGGCTGCTCAGACCAGCTCGTCTCAGCCGTCTGAGGAAGTAGAGTCTCTGATGACCTTTCTTGATCAGGCTGGTGGTGTTGTTGCTCCAGCTGAGGTTATCATTCAAGTGTACACCCAAGTATTTGTAGCTGGAGACCACTTCCACTGCAGACCCACCTATGTTCAGTGGGGCATGGGTGTGTTTGTTCCTTCTGAAGTCCACAATCATCTCCTTTGTCTTCTTCACATTCATGTGAAGATTATTCTCTTTGCACCAGCTCTCCAGATGTTCCACCTCCTGTCTGTAGCTGGACTCATCATTGTTTGTGATGCATCCCACCACCGCTGTATCATCTGCAAACTTAACAATATGACAGCCTGGAAGTGTGGCTGTACAATCATATGTGAGCAGAGTGAACAGAAGGGGGCTCAGCACACATCCCTGAGGAGAGCCAGTGCTGAGGGTTATGGTGGAGGAGGAGAAGTTGTGGATCTTCACGGACTGTGGTCTGTCTGTTAAGAAGTCTAGTACCCAGTTACAAATAGAGGGGCTTAGTCCAAGTGTAGATAGTTTGTCTATCAGAGTAAAATAGTAAAATAAACTAAGAAATCACTGAATGAATTTTAGTGAAACTTTCAGAAAGTTATCATTGAGGAGACATCTACATTACATTTTGGAGTGAACTCAATTTTAGTTGACCACCACAGCTAATTGACTGCAGCCTACACAAAAATGGCTGTTACTCTGTAAATGTTACTACTAATGAGCTAAAGTTTGGTGTGATTATGTACATTCCTTCAAGGAAAGTTAGGTTTTCACAAATTAATTTAACCATGCTTTATGTTTTATGTGACTGCCAGGCGAAGTCCTACAGGATGTGTAAAGTTATGTGAGTTAATGCTAGCTTCCTGTATGATGTATTACTGGAGTGAGCTGGGCCAGCAGCAGGCAGCATATCAGTTACCTCTCCATTGTTAGCTAGCTGTGCTATTATTATAGCCCTCAGTGTAAGACGCTTGGCTGCAGTTTTAATACAGACCTGCTGCCACAAGCCAGAAACATCACGATACATATCTGCTTAAACACTGAAAATTATTTTAAAATAGCTGCTACAGTGGCACTGATGCTGTCACCTCTCAGTGAAAAAGTCGCCAGCTCAAATCCCATCAGGGGGTCTTTCTGGGTGGAGTTTGCATGTTCTCACCGTGCATGTGTGGGTTTTCTCCAAGGACCCACAGACCAACAACATGCATGTTAGATTGATTGGTAACTCTACATTGTCTCTAGATGTAAGTGAGAGAGTGAATGGTTGTTTGTCTCTATAGTGACTGCTGGACATGGGCACCAGTGACCATGGTGACCCTGAGAGGAAGAAGTGGGTAAAGGTGGGTGGATGTTTTCAAATGTGGTCCACAATGCAGACCCTATTTGAGCGTAAAACCGTTTAAGTCTTGTTTTTCTAGTTATGACCTGTTGACAGAAGGTGAAGGCAGACAGTACTATTTTGTTTGTGTGTGTATGCATGTGTTTTTCGATCTGTCTGTTAGTAAAATATCTCAGAAGCCATCTGGCAGATTAAATCATCGGATGCACCTCTACAATTTGTTCTCCGTTTAATTCATTATTGCGTTCACAGACAATCAACTCAAAATGACTGTGACTCAGTCAGTTTGACAGATATTATAGTTTGAATCATTGTAAACCCACACATGAGGCTATAGAGCTGCATGCAGAAGATCTGTTCAGCTGTTGGTTGGGTCCAGGTTAAAGCTGTGTTAGGTCTTGACTTTCTAGAGTTTCCCAGTGGAAGCAACGCGCCGTGCAGAGGAGGAGTCCTGATGTTGGTGTGGCACAGTGTCAGCTGCCAAGGAAGCGCTGATTGCAGACATCACAAACTGTGTCTGAGTCAGGTTGAATCAAGTGGGCTGACAGGAGAAGCAAACGGCCATTCACCTACAAAGAAACACTGTGGCACACACACCATTACTAAAGCAAACACGCACATTATGTGAAGGAACACAAACATGGTGCGTCACTGCTTCTGACTAAACGTGCCTCATAGTGTTGATGCAGTTTCTGCTCCATGATAAAGTGGCTGCAAAATGAACATTTTACACGCTTCTTGTAATTCTTGAGCATAAAAATACAAGTGTGAGTATATATAGCCTGCTGGGCCATTAACTGACTCTGCGCTATGTGAAAATCTCTCACGGAGGGGAGAGGCAGGGCATCTCTGTTCTGGCAGGTAATCTAAAGAAACAGATGGATTTGTTATATTTGGCAGCAGATTAGCCACTTCCTGTCGCTCAGAAGAACCTCTTGTTGCTAGCTCCTGTGTGCCAATCTGAATATTAGTTCTTGGTCAGGAGCTCTGGTTTGTGTGTGGTTAGATCGCCTAATCTGATGAGTGTGTCCTATAAATTCAATCCTATCTCTGCTTTGTAAGGCCCAGCTGCAAGTGCAGGCCCTTCACACTGGGACTCGTGGCTTCTCGGCACCTCTGCTGCCCTGACTATCACAACGTGCCAGCACCCGATGCCCAAGCAAGCCATGCTCCTAATCCTCTCTGAAGTGCAGAGGAAATGTTAAGTAGCACTTCTCCAGACATTTACTGGAGAGACTGAATAAACAGGTGTCTCAGGAACTAATCACGTCTTAAATTGAGATGTTATTTTTAGCACATCTCCACTTTCATACCCACATTTTATTATCAATGGATTTTAACCAAGGCATGAAACGTCCAAGTGGATGAATATGTTTTATAGGCACTGTA
Source organism: Garcialebias charrua (assembly GCA_038048925.1). Classification (NCBI taxonomy): domain Eukaryota; kingdom Metazoa; phylum Chordata; class Actinopteri; order Cyprinodontiformes; family Rivulidae; genus Garcialebias; species Garcialebias charrua. Next base: position 9,922 of record JBBPBX010020501.1, on the reverse strand, counting down.
CACTTAGAATCAGTCGTAATCAAGGGCGGAGGGGTGAGTAAACAGGGAGTTTGGAAGAGCACCTTTTGGGGGGGACAGCTGTGGCTAAGTGGAGAAGTCTTCCTCCAATGGGAGAGTTGGGGGTTCGATTCTAGGTAGTCACATGTTGATGTGTCCCTGGGAAAGACACTGAACCCCTCATTGTCTCTGATGTGTGTCCCATCAGTGTATGAATGTGATGAAGCTCTGTCTCTACAGCAGGGGTCCCCAACCTTTTTGAGACGGAGAACTACTTCAGTGGGACCGAGAGACTTGAAGGGCTACTTGTTTGATACAAACAAATTTGCACAGCTCATCTTTAATTATAGTATAATACATTTATATACATGTGAATATATAACTGCCTGATCACCTCTGATCTCATCTGTATTATTAAAAACTCCCCACAGTGATCATCAGTAAGGATTTAGCTTGGTAAATATGATCAGCTATTATTGATAGTGATTAGAACTCTCAGTCGAGAACTTGAGTCCTCAGTTTAGCATGAAGTTTAGCAGTTAGCATTGAAGCTAACATGTTAGCTGGTGATGTGTCACCACAGCCACTAATAAGACACAGACGCACTTGTCTTTCACATCTGTAAAAAGACCTCTTCCTCACAGACACTGAACATGCTTTCTTAAATCTTTCTGCCATTTTAACCTCTTGGAGGTAAAACTAGCTTGTATTCGCACCGCTGCAGAGATGGGAGTGGTCTATCAAGGACGTGGCCAGAATTTTATGAGGGGCGGTTCGTTTAAAATAAATGTGGACCTTGAAAGATAAACACGTCTCGGTAGCTCACTGGAAACGCGTTGGGATGGTTGCCGCTTCAAACCTTATCTAGACCAAGTCGGTTCGATTCCCACTTGGTATAACTTTTTTTTTAGATTATTTATTCATTCCAGATTAAAAAAACACAAGAAAACTATTTACAAAACAACAAGAAATAAAACAATACATGACATGAAAGGAAGCAGAAGAAGAAAATAATCTTATTATATCTGCCCTAGCCTGGTTCAAACCAGACCCTGCTGTCCTTCACTTCGCTTCAGACAAGGGTCTGGCACCGCCCCATTGAAAAACGTTTCTTGCTGGAGGCGTGGCCTCTGCTGAGGAACAAAACCATTGGATCTGATTTTACCCAATCAACGTTTGCCCGTGACGTATGTTGCGCGACGGCTGGAACCGGAAATTGCGTACGTTGTAAACAAACATCCACCGACCGAACAAAATGGCTGTAAATGAATGCTGTAGACTTTGCGAGACAAATTTAAGAATCGCCGGAGTTATAACAAACAGCAAAATAATATTCGACAGTAAGACTGTTGATAATATATCATCTCAGCTGTCCAAGCTAGGTTTAATAATTGAAAACACACCGCAACGTTCAAACCGTGTCTGCCGTAAATGCTGCAGTATAATCACGAGGCTACAACACGATACAGAGGTTTTGCAGCAATGGAAAGTCAAAGAGACAACAACGGTTGTCGAGAGCTGTCTGGAGAAAGATGCCTCTTGCTCTACTGACAAAAGAGACCGGGAGCCTACACCATCTAAAACACCAAGAGCAGCTAAGAAGTCCAGGAGATCAACCGACTTGCCAGTGCCAAAGAGAAGCAGTAAAACAGAGGTATGTAAATTACATAAGAAATTGTTCGTCAACATCTTTTACGCTTATTTTGAGATATTTTAGCAAATATTATCAGTTAAGGACTAATCAGTAGTCATAGACCATGGCAAAATGAATGTGTGATTGGTCGGTTATAAAGAGTACCAAAACTGACACCGAAATAAAATCATAAACATAATTGGCCCAATAAATAAATACACATGAAATTATTTATGAACATACATAGATGTATGTATGAACACACACACATTAACATCATTACTATACATTTTTCCATTTTTCTTATAGATGCATTTACCGGTATGCATCTTTAAATGTCTTTATAGCTTTATAATAAATTTCATTCAATAATTTTTATTTTGTTGTGTTGTTTTTTTATATTTTTGCCTCTTCTTTTTTTCCTTTAAGTTAGTAATTTCTGCGTCATTATGCAGATGAGGAGGGTCTGTGTCCTAATGCATCAGTTTGGTTAGCATTACACTGAGTTTGATTAATGAGGCAGAAATACATGAGGTGGCATAGAAATAGTATATGTTAATTATACATATAAAGTTATAAATATATAATTTGTTGTAGCTATACAAATATAATAAATATGAAATGGTAATTGGAGCTTATTTATATAGCACTTTCTAGCCCCCTGTGAGGGGCCCCAAAGCGCTTTACAATACCAACCATCCACCCATTCATACACACATTCATACACCGGTTGCGGCAGACTGCCATGCAAGGCGCCTTTCCAGTCCTATTGGTAGCAACTTGGGGTTAAGTGTTTTGCCCAGGGACACAACGATACATGGTGTGGGGAACCGGGATTCAAACCTCCAACCTTCCGATCGGGGGACGACTGCCATTACCGCTACGCCACGGCCGCGTAAAGTAAATGAAAAAAAAAAAGTAAAGTTCCCTCGTAAAGTAAATGGTGCACTTTAAGTGTTCATATTTATTTATTTGGATATGTGTATTTTTCATCTTTTAAATTTAATTGGATGATTTCTGATCCTTTACATCTTTCTTCCCCAAGGAAAAGTAATAGAGCAAGATCATAGTAACAGCATTGAATGCATTCACATGTTATCTACATTATAATCTGTATTTCTAAGTGGCCCACATAAAGCTATTTTCTTCTTGAGGCCTAATTGTACATGTGCCATGGCTTGGTTACAATAAGCCAATAAGAGAGAAGGTCATGAAGCACAAACTAGGATATGAAGACTCTTCACTGCATTGAGCCCATAATGTAACTGTTACTGTATTTGGCATTGTTAATGTTAATTCTGAACCTAATGTACATTTTTAATCTAGCTATTTTCATGTAACACAACCTTTTTATTGATGTTTCAGATTACGATCACCTACGACAGTCACTGTAAGAGGTCACTGACATGCCAATCTGACATAGCTGGGATTGTGGAAAATTTGGCAAAGCAGAAGTTTGCCACAGCAGCCAATCTGATATCAAGACATAAAGAATTGATGGACCACTTACAAGCCAGTGTTTTGGAGGTTGTGGAGGCTGAATGTGTGGCCCTCTGTAACAAGGCAAACAATTTCATGCTGTGGAGAGCAAGTGGTCTGGACCTGCAAACATTTTCCTTTCAAGCGTTGCATGATGACCTGAAGCGGCTGTCCCCTTTCTTGTTCAGCATCATCTCCAAAGTTGCTAACAACTCTCTACCTCACATTTGTGCTGCAGCCTCGGTAGCCTTACGGGGAAGAGAACACTGTTTATCTGCCCTTGCATACTATGTGAATTCGGTGTTGCTCTATGGTGGAGCAAAAAAGGCAGCTTTCCAGCGACTGGCCAAGTTGGGCATCTGCACAACACACTCCAATGCAGTTGGAAAACAAAAAGAAATGGCCCAGTACTGCATGCGCCCGGTGATGTGTTTAAAAAAGGACTTGGAGTCATTCCACAAAAAGCAAAGCAAAGACCAGTTGTCATCAGGTTAGTTTGTGTAACCCATTTCTTATGTTAAATTTATGTAAAACTTTGTGTTAGACTTTTTAATTTTTTTATCCAAATGTAATTTTAACTTGAGTCATTTTGTTTTCCCTGAAGACATGGCACAAAGCTCCACCACAGAGACAACTGGGAAGTCTGCAAAGGAGTTTGATGCACCGGACGTCTTCTCATTTAGTACTCTGACTGACGAAGAGATGGCTGATTTGGGTGTAGCTCCATTGGCTGCCCCAGTACATCCAGCATCTAGTGCACCTCCTACATATTCAATCATATTTGACAATCTGGACTTTTACATTCAGACTCATCATCAGTCTATCACTCAAACCAACAAGTCCATACACTGGGTACACCACATGTGTGTCATCAACAGAGTGAACTCACTGCACATGGACAATGTGAAACCGGCAAATTCTTTGGTCGATTACGATCTTGGGCAGTCTCTTCCAGGACCAGATGTTCAAGCTAATATGCGCCGGGAATTTGTTGTGTTGGGAAGCCGTATCCTGACAACTTATCTTGATGCATTCAAGCAACTCTCAAATGTAGTTGTGCACCACATCCCTCACCAGTTCTCTGAAGAAATGGCCCGTCCTTCAACACATGTATGTTATAACACATTATCGGATCAAAATGATAAAATCATGGACTATATTGAAAATATGAAAGTTAAATGAAATGCATGCTGGATTGAGTCAAGTAATTATTATGCACACTAACATTTATTTTTATTTTTCAATTCATATTTATAGTACCCACTAGGACTTTTATTCAAGGATGAGACTCGCACCGCTGACTTAGTGGATGTTCTCCAGCATCTTCAGAGGGAGTAAGTAACAAGCAAGTTTATTAATTGTTTATTCATTTTTACAAACATAGGTTTCATTTATATGAAATAGGGTGTGTTCCAACTATAGGGGGATCACACTCTTAAGCCTCCCTGGTAAGGTCTATTCAGGGGTTCTGGAGAGGAGGGTCCGTCGGATAGTCAAACCTCGGATTCAGGAGGAGCAGTGTGGTTTTCGTCCTGGTCGTGGAACACTAGACCAGCTCTACACCCTCAGCAGGGTCCTGGAGGGTGCGTGGGAGTTTGCCCAACCAGTTTACATGTGCTTTGTGGACTTGGAAAAGGCATTCGACCGCGTCCCTCGGGGGGTTCTGTGGGGGGTACTCCGGGAGTATGGGGTACCAGGCCCTTTGATACGGGCTGTTAGGTCCCTGTACGACCGGTGTCAGAGCTTGGTCCGCATCGCCGGCAGTAAGTCAGGCTCGTTTCCAGTGAGAGTTGGACTCCGCCAAGGTTGCCCTTTGTCACCGATTCTGTTCATAACTTTTATGGACAGAATTTCTAGGCGCAGCCAAGGTGTTGAGAGGATCCGTTTTGGTGGCCTTAGAATCGCTTCTCTGTTTTTTGCAGATGATGTGGTCCTATTGGCTTCATCAGATCGTGATCTACAGCTTTCGCTGGAGCGGTTTGCAGCTGAATGTGATGCGGCCGGGATGAGGATCAGTTCCTCCAAATCCGAGGCCATGGTCTTGAGCCGGAAAAGGGTAGCATGCCTTCTCCAGGTCGGGGAGGAGGTCCTGCCCCAAGTGGAGGAGTTTAAGTATCTCGGGGTCTTGTTCACGAATGAGGGAAAACTGGAGCGTGAGATCGATAGGCGGATAGGTGCAACGTCCGCAGTGAAGCGGGCGCTGTACCGGTCTGTCGTGGTGAAGAGAGAGCTGAGTCAAAAGGCAAAGCTCTCAATTTACCGATCGATCTACGTTCCCACCCTCATCTATGGTCATGAGCTCTGGGTTATGACCGAAAGAACAAGATCTCGGATACAAGCGGCTGAAATGAGTTTTCTCCGCAGGGTGGCTGGACTCTCCCTTAGAGATAGGGTGAGAAGCTCAGTCATCCGGGAGGGACTCGGAGTAGAGCCGCTGCTTCTCCACATCGAGAGGAGCCAGTTGAGGTGGCTCGGGCATCTGGTTAGGATGCCTCCTGGACGCCTCCCTGGTGAGGTGTTCCGGGCATGTCCCACCGGGAGGAGACCCAGAGGAAGACCCAGGACACGCTGGAGGGACTATGTTTCTCGGCTGGCCTGGGAACGCCTTGGGATTCCCCCAGAGGAGCTGCTCCAAGTGGCTGGGGAGAGGGAAGTCTGGGCCTCCCTACTTAGGCTGCTACCCCCGCGACCCGACCCCGGATAAGCGGATGAAAATGGATGGATGGATGGATGGATGAGGTTTCATTTATATTAACAATTATTTCACTAAATACATTTCAATGTATTTTATATCAATGCTTTTCCTCCCCGATTACTCTAAACACATGTAAGAGACACATTACAGTGTTTCAATTGATAATCAAATACAATTACTTCTTCAGATATGTTCCAAAGTGCCCCGATGGAATTCAGAAGATTTTGGTTGGGGGTGACAGACTTACTGAAGGCAATTGCCGGAATGTCCAGTTGGCCTTTTCTGAAGGAGAGACAGAGGATGAACGTCTAGAGGGCCTTGTTTTCAAGTTTGAAGACTGGCACGCCATCCGTAATCTCTTTGAGGTTTGTGAGCATTTTGTTGAATAAAAGCTCACTCATGCCCTATATTCCTGTTTATGAAACCCACTGTGTTTTAGATAAATGATGGTGTCTGATAATTGTCCTACTGAATGTTTTATATGTGTTGTTATATGCATTACAGATATATCATCAGATCTTTTTTAATGAAACATCTGCAAAAGACCACAGCACAGTCCTTGCCAACATGAATCTGTTGAGGTAAAAGTGAAATACTTAAAAAGACAAAAGTAATTTGTTCACATTCAATCCAGTTTATATTTGTTATGCTAAATTGTCTCTGTTTTTACATGTTTTTAAAGGAGTCTATCCTTTAAGATGATGTTCATCAACCATGAATTTGGTGTGGATGTACAGTATGAACTGTGTGCGTGTGTCCAAGAAAGCTAAGCCACCATGAATTCGGCTGCTTTCCATCGGGGCTGTATGGGTAAAGGTTTTAGACCACTAGCTATTGGAACAAATAACAATCTAACACTATAATAAATTTGTGCAATTTCATAGCTGGAAAATGTTGAAGGATATTAAAATCTATCATTAATTTGCACAAATAACAGAAGTCACCATTTTGAAAATTAATAAAATTGATTCTCAGTTTTAAAGTGATGAATTTTTATCCATAGCAATTGTTTGAATATGTTAAAATGTTACAGATGGGATTTCCATAACTGATTTTTAATTTATAGGTGTACCAATGCTAAAAAAGGTCCGCACACTTCATACAATGCCTACAAACACTTTGTGAAGATTGATACAACAGCACTATTCCTGGCAGCAGCTATGGAATATTTCCATTTGGATGATGTCACAGGTTTGTATCTGTTTAACTGTGTGTATGTATGACATCATTGTCGTTGATACACCGTCGTAAGGAATGTATTTAAAAAATATAATTTCCTTTTACAGCCACTACTGATGTAGTACCAGAACATGTCCTGCAGGGGTCTGAAGAGCAGAAGAGAACCTGGCTCCATGACTCTGTGGCAAAAGTTGTTGACACATTTCTGACATCAGCAGATACACTTGAGCTGTCGGCTGCAGTGACTGAAGCAGCAAGTACACCACAACACACTGGAAAGGAGAAGCTTCCTTGCCGTCAGCCTGGTTGTAGTAGAGTGTACATCAACAAAAAGAGCAGAGAGAACCATGAAAACAAAGTTCACCATCTTGTCATGCCATCTGTGCCACCTGCTGAGACTGCTTCCTTTAGTGTGGCAGACCACAAAAAGCAACACACTGAGGCCAGGCTTTTCTTTGGATTTCTGCTATGGGACATGTTGGATGCAGTAAAAGAGGGAGATGGGGAGCGTTTGATTAGGCTTTATAAGGTGGCACTGCTTATCTTCAAAGCTTACAGGCACACTAAATATGCATATAGCACTTTGCTATTAACAGTCCAAGTCAATGACACTTTGTCCCCTCAGGTTGCACATGATGTAATTTGGAACAGATTCTGGAATGGCAGGGGGGGCAAAGGAAAAAACATTCCACTGGATCTGCACCTTGAGCATCTCAATAACTTCCTAAAATCATTTCTGAGGAACAAAGGCACCAATCTGACAAATGACACAGCTGACAGGGTTAGCAGGTCTGTTGGTGTTTTAAAAACCATGATGGAAACAGCAGACAGAGAGCTGCAGTTATCCCGGCCTGTTGGCACCCACCATGCAGCTGATATGACAAATGACATTTTAACCTTGTTGCAGGTGTTCAGGAAGACGGAAGTCTTCAAATACCAACCAGGAAGACACTTCCTTGCATTCCCCAACTTCAACCGCAACATTCTGTACAGGCTAAATTACGAGGACTTATGTCAGTGGATGCGTGCAAAGCTCAAAGAGTGGAGGGCTGCACCACTTTAATATGTATCTTGTGTTTGTAATGGTACAAGCCTAAAGTTCGATCATATGTGTACTTGGACTAGGGGTTAATTTTGTATGTAAATTCATATTTTACGTCATTGAGATTATATTCATTTCTGTGCAGTAATTACCCTTATAAACAAAAATGTTGCTAAACGTGTTATTCAGTTTCTTTCATGGCCCTGCTACACATCTTGTTGGAAAACATGCGTGATACCGTTCCTGTACACATTATAACGTAGTAACAATGTTATTACTTAAACCCTCTCTCTGAAGGTTACTTTTTTAGATTCAAATCCCAAAAAATGTGAATCATATTGCCACTTTATTTTACTGTCTACACAATTTCAATACTTTATTAATACTGCCTTTACACTGTGTATTTTTTGTTGTGCATTTTTATTATTTCTTAATTTTTGAAAGTTTTTACTGTTACATTGCACTGATAGTTCTCATACTGAAAAGATCTTGTTGCTACTGTGTAGCCTCTTTACCATTAGCCTGTGAAGGACAAGGGTCTGGTTTTAACCAGGCTACTTTACCATGTACCTCATATTATTTATGCACTGACAATGTAACTTTTTTGCGTCATGGTTACTTTAGCATCCTTCTCCCAACTCCACAATCATTTGCATACCTCACAATACTGTACAGTACTCTGAAACGAAGCAATGTAACAGTTGGCCTAAATTTGTCAAAAATAGTTTCATTTGTTGAAGTTTCAGTTACAGTGACCATCTCAAAGCTACTGTCAAGTTTGGTATTTGTTGTGTAACTAGATTAGTATGAACAAGAGTATTTTTTACTGTATGGATGCTATGGTATACTTTTATTTTCTTATGCTTATTAATAAAGTAATATTTTTAATTATATATCTGTTATTTTTACTGCTGTCATTACACAATTTTCAGAAGTCTAATCTTAATTTTTTTTTGTCTTATTCCAAAATGAAGTTACAACAGACTTATTTTTTAAATATCAAGTAGCACATTTATTAACAGTCTTGTTAAGGTAATTGACAATAAATAAATTCAGACAATATGTACAAATGTGTACCATCATGAGTACACACAGAACTAAAAACAGTAATCCCAACATCTAAAAAAGCTAAGTCTGGTCCTCTGGACATTCAAAAAAAAAAAAACAAAGCAAAAAAAAAAATCCCAACAATTTACAGCTCTGACTCTGAGCTAGTGGCATGGCTCCTGGATGCATCATCATCATCATCATCATCAGCTTTGTCGAAGTAATTACCATAATACAAATCTGGCTCAATGAAATTCCCTACCGAATCAGACTGTTGATCAACATCAACATCTTCAAACACATCACTAATGATAGAAAATATTTCTTTAGCATGGTCTAAACAGAATACAGGAAGATTGTCAATTATGTATGACAGGTGAAATATATATTGACAATGATTCAACACAGAGTCCACCAGTTGTTGACTGAAACCAGTGCATGCTTCATGTGAGGTGAAGAGTCTATTTGATGAAGTGATTAGACTGGCCCTGTAACTCTGGAGCAGATCTGCAATCAAAGACCTGTCCTCTGCTGTCACATTCCTAGATCTGCAAATAGCATTTTTTTTCTGAATCTGTTCATAATCTGGGGGGGGTTCAGTGCATGTGCTCGATGTACAAGAGCAGATAGTGTGACAGTAGGTGCAACAGCGATGACCTGGTTCTAGATGGCTGGCTTCAGCTTCAAAATGTGAATACAGCTCTTTTCTGAAACATTTGGTTTTGCCTGCCGTCAGCAGCTGCTTTACCTCTTCCTCCACCTTAAATAAATGTCCTGTGTTGTATATGATGGCATGAGATGGCTGACCATTTCTTCCAGCCCTGCCCACCTGTTGTATTATGGACTCTAA
>JBBPBX010020500.1:21638-33788 GCA_038048925.1 Garcialebias charrua | reverse complement strand
ATATATATATATATATATATATATATATATTTGGGCTGAGGACTATGATCTAAGTAGAAGATCTGCTTCCAGGTTAGCTTCAGCTTTTGAACAAAAAAAACCTCATATCAACAAGATTCAGAATCCAGAGTTTAATTAAAAACAACTTCAGAGTCAGTGGGGTTGTTACAAAATATAACCTCTTTATGATTCACACATCTCTCAAAAAGATTCCCCATAAAGCCATCTTGAGTCTCGCTCAAACTAATCTAATGTCACTGAGCCCTATAGCTCTTATTTCTGATTTATCCCTCACTTTCTTTGCTTTTTCTTACATTTACTTCAATTATTTGTAGGTGTTAATTTTTGACCACAGTTGTTTTTATTGTCCTACCTGAACTGCAGGTCATTTTTTCACTCTGACTGGAGCTGATGACCGTATGATGAAATTTAGAGAATTTCTGTCACTTATTATTTTTCCAAACAAAAAAAAACAAATCTATATTTTTCATGTGTGTGTCAATATTATTTTACAGTGTTAAAATAGATCAGCTGTTCTTTATTATATGATTTATTCTACTTCTCTCGTGTCAGTAACTCCCTCTCTCCCATTGTCCCACCTCAGGACTTTGACCATCACTGTCCCTGGGTGAACAACTGCATTGGACGGAGGAACTACCGTTACTTCTTCCTCTTCCTGCTCTCATTAAGTGTTCACATGGTGGGAGTTTTCTCCTTCGGCCTCATCTTCATCCTCCACCACAAAGAAAAACTGGGAGGACTGCACACCATCGTCACGTATCCTGTCACCGTGAAAAATAATAACAGTGTGAAAGCTGAGTCAGCATTTACTCTTGGGTTGTCCTGTTCTTTGTTTGTTTGTTTTCAGTAGGTGTTTTGTGGTTTAATGTTTCTGCATACTTTGTGCTATTTTCAGCCATTCATATACCAAGCCAACAACTCATTCAGAAGATCGGTGCTACAACTTTTAGTTTTGTAACTTTTATACATTTTAAAATATTTAACTTTACAAATATTTTCCCATAAAAATACAAAAAAATAAAATAAACAAACATTTGTCTCTTTAAAATCTGCTTCAGTATACTAGCTGTTTTATGCCTTATACATATTTTTGTTTTTGCTATTCTGCTATTTTTACTTTAGATGGCATTTTGTTACATTTGAAATTTAGCAAGTTTGTTTTAACTTTTGTCTTTTTGCCAGCATTTAACTTATTTTAGCTTTAAGCTAATGTTTTGTTACTTTTAGCTTTTGGCTAGTGTTCAGCCCCATTTAACTTTTGAGTTGGTACTATTCTGCTTTTTTTTAGTTAGCATTTTATTTTGTTTTGCTATTTAGCTTGTGTTTTGCTCCTTTTAAATAGAGTTCTGCTTCTTTTAGCTTTGAGCTATTGTCCTGCTTCTTTTAGATAGCAAATTTATTCCTTTAGCTTTTAGCTATGTTTAGCTAGAGTCCTGCTTGACTTCAAGTTTCAGCTCTGAGCTCCTTCTTGTTTGCTCTGGTCATGGTCCAACTAATAGATGAGGTCAGGCAGGAATCCCCATGGACTATGATGTTTGCAGATGATATTGTAATCTGTGGTGAGAACAGGGAACAGGTGGAAGAGAACTTGGAGAGGTGGAGGTATGCACTTGAAAGAAGAGGAATGAAAGTCAGCCGTAGTAAGACAGAGTACATGTGTGTGAATGAGAGGGAGGCCAGTGGAACAGTGAGGCTACAAGGAGCAGAGGTCACAAAGGTGCAGGACTTCAAGTACTTGGGGTCCACTGTCCAGGAAAATGGGGAATGTGGTAAAGAGGTGAAGAAGAGAGTCCAGGCAGGATGGAGTGGATGGAGAAAAGTTTCAGGAGTGATTTGTGACAAAAAGGTGTCAGCAAAGGTCAAAGGAAAAGTTTACAAGACAGTGGTGAGACCAGCTATGTTGTATGGTCTGGAGACAGAGACATTGACAAAAAGACAGGAGAAAGAACTGGAAGTGGCAGAAATGAAGATGCTGAGGTTCTCCTTAGGAGTGACAAGGATGGATAAGATCAGGAATGAGATCATCAGAGGTACAGCACATGTTGAACAACTGGGAGATAAAGTTAGGGAGGCCAGACTGAGATGGTTTGGACATGTCCAGAGGAGGGACAGTGGGTATATTGGTAGAAGGATGTTAGAAATGCAGCTGCCAGGAAAAAGACAAAGAGGAGATATATGGATGCAGTTAGAGAGGACATGAAGGTAGATGGAGTGAGGACAGAGGATGCAGAGGACAGAGTGAGAAGGAGGACGACTCACTGTGAAGACCACTGAAGAGGAAAAAGCCAAAAGAAGAAGAACTAGCATCCTGCTTCTTTTAATGAGCATTTTGCATCATTTAGCTTATACGTAGTTAGTGTTTTGCTTCATTTAGTTCGAACAACTCAGTTTGAGCATGCAGCATTCATGCTGTATTTTACAGAAAATATAATTTCTGTGCTTTGTTTTACACATTTACACAGCTGTTGTAGTAGAAACATTAAAATTTGGACATCACCAGTAAACTGGCATGTTAAAACCAATACTTTGTTGTTTTCTTAACTTGACATTTGTACCCAGCATGGTGGTGATGTGCATCACAGGCCTTTTCTTTATTCCAGTTATGGGCCTCACAGGTTTCCACATGGTGCTCGTAGCTCGAGGTCGAACAACCAATGAACAGGTGAGGGAGCTGAACATGTGTTCTGTGTTGAAATTTACGGTATACACAATAAAATATTTTAAAAGGCCTTTTTTTTTAATATAAATTTAGTTGAGTAAAGGTGGTGAACAAATATTTTAGGAAGTAAAACGAATGGTAAAGCCCAGCAGAAATCCTGTCTTGTTTTTGATTAATCTCTTCTGTATTCACGCATCGAACCTTTGCGTTTGTGTGAGTGTGCGTCACAGCCTTGTGCTTTTGCTGTCGGCTCTAAACAATGCATCTTGTTCGTCAGGTGACGGGTAAGTTTCGTGGAGGAGTAAATCCTTTCACCAAGGGTTGCTGTGGCAACGTGGAGTATGTCTTATGCAGTCCCCAAGCACCCAGGTAAGATACTCTGCTGCTAACATCCAGTTTTTCCTCTTTGGGAATAACGTGAATGCAGATGAATGTTTCTATACGTGCAGTAGGGTTGTGGCCAACCGAAGGTTCTGACATTCACACAGTTGCAGTAGCCCCACCCAAACACTGCAGGGACAGCACAGACCGTACTGAGTGAATGCACATGCTCTTAGCTGGTTGCAGAGCTGTACTGTAAACCCACGTCTGTGTGAAAGCAGCCAGCAACCCGGGGGGGTTATGTAGCAGATGGCTAAAAGAATTGACTGCCTCTATAAACCAACTAGCAACAGGAAACCGTAGTAGTCGACATGAGCCACTAAAGTATGAAAGTTTTAAATCCTATTTAAACTACAGGTAGTCAAGTCCTATATTTAAAAAAAATCACAGAGAGGACGACATGCGTGGGAGAGTGTTCTTCACATCTGCTGTCAGGTTGATGCTGGAAGGTTTTAGATTTACTGAACCACTGACCCACATCCAACGATGTTCAGTCAGGTCATCTGGACGGTTTCTTCTTTTTTTTTTTTTTTTTTTTTGCCGAAACGTTTTTTTTCCGCTATGGAGTGAGCTGTTTATGGGAATCGGTTTGTTTGGAGGCTCCGCAGATTGAAGAAGTCCTTTGGATGAAGGACGAAACGTTTCAGCAAAAGAAAAGAAACCGTCCAGATGACCTGACTGAACGTTGTTGGATTTTTACCTGGATTATTGAGCATGGACTTTGGTGTTTTGAACTGGGCCACATGTTTACCTGGCCTGTCAGGGAGTGATACAGATTGTTTAGGGGATGTTTTTGCACTCGAGGGCAGTTTTGAATCATTTTAGAACCAGATAAAGATCTGATCATTTTTATTGGGTACTAATACATAAAACCCTAGAATAGAAATACAGTGGACTTTCTTGTCCTCATGGCCATCTAATGATCATCCGCTGTTAAAAGGTAAAGACGTACAGCAATTTGACCTTAGTCGATAAAATACTGAGCCATCTTTTTATGTGGTAGTAGCTGACAGTCATTCACAGACCCCATAAGATCATGTATTATTTCACATACATAATGTTATTTTCAAGTTTTGACCAAAATGCCTACATCTTTATCATTTCTTGATAAAAGATGATCTTATTTACTGTTGAATAAGGTGGCAGACGGCATTCCCTTTAAGGAATGCTAGACTTTTAACTAAACAAAGAAATCCCAGTGCTTGCCGTGAACACTGTTTAGAAATGTATTATATGTACCATGTGTATTGTATTATACATACATGCACACACTTACACACACACTTACACACACACACACATATATACAGTATATATATATATATATATATATACATATATATATTAGGGCTGTGCGATATGACGATATATATCGTGGGGACGATAGAAACGTGTCTATCCTGCCACTTTCCTTCTATCGTCTCTATCGTGATAAATAAGAATAAAAAAATAACTGTCGCAAAGAAGACATAAGAAGGTTTATTGACATTGCATCAATTTTCACCAATACAACGTAAATATGTAGTTACAGTCATCCAGGAGAGAGAATGAGTGCAAAAAAGCTGCAGCTCAACAAAGCACATGACATGTTTATCAACACATGATATGTTTATCAACACATGATATACTTATAGCGCGGCCGCTCATCTGTCCCCAGATGAAGGTCAAAAGCAGGAAAACAGGCAAAGACACGGGGTTTTACAGCATTGATATTAAAAAAAGATGAATCACATTTTGTCTTCAAGACACCGCGTGATCCAGTAAAAACCATATCAAAAAGCACATTTAGTTACAATAACAAATGGAGAGACGGCAGGCAAGGAGATAAGTCTGTGAGTAATTTCAGACAAACACAGAGTTCAGCAGATGTGCAGCTGGGTGTTATCTGAGGCTTCACAGAAATCTCTGGGGGGGGGGGGGCAGCAGGTTTCTTCAGCTCCTCGCTCCCAGGAGAATGGCTTCCGACAGCCTACTTTTCAAGGACATGTACAGAAGCCAGATAATATTCTTGTTTGTTATCCAATAGACCACAGTGTTCTTTTCCACTGCCGCCATCAAGTCTGTGGTGCTGTTTCATGGCCGAAAAAAATCCAAATATGTGGTTCCGCTCCTCTCCGCTCTATGAGCTCCCATCTGTCCCTTGATTGATCCGGGGTGGCTGTAAACAAGTCCCAAAACGCACAGCAGGTCCGCGGTGATCCACCACCGCTCCAAGCGAGCGATTGAGCTCATACAACAGCTGGGATGAGGAGCTCACGGCCCGGTTCAGAGAATTTTGCTGATCAGGCAGTGCCGACAGCGCGCTGATAGCTGCCGAAGCCTCCCTCAGTTTCCAGTAACAAACAACTCCGCTTACGCCAAAAAACAGAGCAGTTGCTACCAATAATCCAATAATCCACAAATCCTCCACGTCCTCGACACTTAAGACGGTCAGACACATGGGCTGCCACTGACCCCACGAGTCCAGCACGTATCCAGCCGCGTGTGTGTCGGAGGGACAGACAGCTTCTCCTGGCACGGTCCGCTTCGTGGAAAAAATCTTATCCATTGAAGAAACAGCCCAATTTATTAATTCCATATTGGTTCGAGTGAGCGCTGAAGGGTCGCAGACGAGACGAAAAGCAAGCAGGGAGTAGGAAAAACTTAGGGAGGGAAGAGCAGAAAGATATGCGACCTGCCTTGCCGAGTGCCGGAAGAAGGTTCATGTTGTGGTTTTGCGAGATGATGGCGCTGCTTTATGTTTGACGCACGCGCGGGTTTGCGACACATGCTTTACGTTGTTAAACTTGAGAGCAACAGAGCCGCAGGGGAATGAAGCCGGTGTCACGCTGCACAGGCAGCCCGAGGAATAACTTTTACCAAAAATAGGAGGAAGCTCACCTTGTTAGCTTCCATTATTTCGCTCCGCTGAAACTCGGAGACAAAATGGGTCCAGAGGACACGAACCCAGAGTCCAACCGAGTCCGAACTCGGATCCAGTTAACCAATACAAAACAGACCAGAGACAACAGAACCGGAATCAAACGCAACGTTTTCTCTTTTCTGTTTCTTGCTTTGTTTACTCCAACTTCCAGAGCGGATTTCTTCTTCGTGAGTTTTATTAGCAGCTGTTGTTTTACCGCCACCTGCAGGAAAAATTTGGACCAAAGTAGAAAAGGAGTTGTTTGTTTGTTAGTTTATTCATTTTATAATATGAAATACAACAATTAACGTATTCATAATAGAAAAAAAAATAAAATGAAAGGTAGCAGATGAAGAATAAATCTTATTAAATCTGCTCCTTATTCATCTAATAACAGTTCAAACAATATTTTCTATAATAACAAAATAAGTAAATAACTCAGTCAATTTTCAATTCACATATATCACACATTAAATTAGATTCATTTATATTTTTTTAGCAATTCATTTTTTACCAGTTTCTTAAATACAAGGAATGATTTGGCTTCCTTAACATTTGTCATTTGTCATTAAGTCATTCCATAATCGTACTCCTTGAATTAAGGTAGATCTTAGGTAGATCTAGTTTCTACTTTGGTCCAAATTTCCTTGTTCTTTTTGTTCACATTCTTATAATTGTAACTATCTGTAGTAAAATAATAAAATAAAAAAACTTTGGTCCAAATTTTTCCTGTACACACACACACACACACATCGTGTTGTATATATCGTGATATATATCGTTATCGTGATATAAAAAAGTCCATATCGTGATATATGATTTTTTCCATATCGCCCAGCCCTAATATATATATAGATACAGTATATATACTGTATATATATAGATATATATACTGTATATATATAGATATACCGTATATATATACCGGTACTGTATATATACACGTCTCTTAAATGAGTCCTCGAGGTTCAAGGAGACTAACCTGTATAAATAAAGTTGGAATAAAATTATATTCAGAGACCAACACTGACTGTAAATGAAGCATGAAGTTAAGTAAATGTCAAATAAAAATCATGTGTATCAATAATAAAGTCAAGTTGTTCATAATAATTTTTTTCTACAGATATGTGATTGACCCCCGCAAAAAGCCCCACATCAAAATGCAGCCCCCTTTCATCAGACCGGACCTCTCAGACCGGCAAATCACCATCAAGGTCAGCGGCAACGGGATCCACAGCACAATAATCAACTCCAAGGTGAGCAGCTCACAACTAATGCAGCCCTCACACACGTCGTCCCATCAGTGAGTTGAGCAACGGCTCATCGAGTTTCTGACACACAAGTTTGGTTCATTTGTTTGTTCTATTTTTTGAAGAGGGCTGGATTCAAGACTAGCTCACTAAAGTCATTTATATTAAAGCATTTCAGCTACAGCGATATTATTAGAATCTTGACTTCATAAAACAAGTGACTCAGATAGGGGATAAGGAATGGGACAACCGTTGACCCAGAAAAGATATAATTGTAGTCTATATACTGTAAAGTGATTGGCTGAATTCAAAGGCACAGGAGTAATGTTTTGGTTTGATGGTTTTAGTTCTCAGGCTACCATCTGTTTCTGTTGGCTGCCTGGGCACCAGTTTATTTTGTAGTGTTCTGCCGAGGCTCACAAAATAACAGTAAAGAGAAAATCTCTTCCAAAGAAAGCCCATTTTAAAAAGGACTTTCAAGTCTGTTGTCTTGCTGGGAAGAAAATTTGGAAAAGAAGCCAAATCCCGCTGAAACTGAGTGACAAACTTGAGACCAAAAGGACAGCGAGTAATATGCAGTCCTTCAAGGATTGCTAGGCCTTTAATTCAGATGATCAGTCAGTTGCTCATATGAGTAAATACGACAATCTGGGCTGTAAATAATCTAATAAATCACTCGTTATCATTTGCCCCAGGGGTTAGTGTGCATATGACTGAGGCTGGAGGGGACATTTTGTCCTTTAATAGCTTTTTGTACAAGATATAAAGCAGGAATTATGGGGGACAGGGAGCAGAGGAATGACAGAACAATCCATCCAGCGAGTGAGTCACACGTACGAACATTCTTCAAAGGATTTTTTCTATCTAAATATATTTTCTATTGTCTACATTTAGATATGACCTACTTTTTTTGTTGCAGCTTACAGATGTATTATTGTATATTCAAAATGAAGGAAAGGTGCACCAATTTGACAACAAAGTGTTTTTATCTTTGTAAAAGATGCCTAAGAAGTGGTTGTTAAAATGTCAAGTGATGCTTTAGGTTGGTCTGAATACTTCATGTTTAGAAGTTTGTTTGTCCCTCACTAACGTGCATACCTTGATTTGTGGAATACTCATTTAAGTGGGAGGAAAAAATAGCAAGACGCAATTTTTTTCCTTCTTTAGCCTCTAAAAACAACATGTACAAGCCTATGCAGAACAATTACCAAGTTTAGCTTTTTCTCTTTACAGCCCCCTGTGTGAGACAGTTCAGTATGTCCTTAACAACAACAGATGGTCCTCTCTGGTAAATGTGCCATTCTCCCCACCTGTTCTTCTTGCTTTTAGCATCCTTCTCTCCTTCTTATAGTCCAAAAGCAGCATTGATGGTCTGGACAGCAAAGCAACCCAGCCACCCCTGCCACCCAAGGCTGAAAGGTACAACCAACTGAAAAACCAACTGAACTCCAGTGAAGGTGAGACCTACATCACACCTTTCCTTCCTGACAACCATCATCAGCCATGTTTCTCTTTTGATGTCAAGGTCAATTTGCCAAAACCTCCTCTGTAGACCACTGGTGTCCCAGTTCTGAATTGGCATGTTGTAACACTCATGATCTTTGATTACGAGAGCCAGCGATAGTCTTTTTGACACCTGGCCAGAAAATAAGCTGGATTTTTAGTGACGAGCCAAGACCTACTCTGAATCTGCAGATCTGTGGAATAATTTCCGAGTGAATCATGGCCTTTCCTCCAGTGGTATGTAGTAAAGGAGGGGATGTGAAAAGGTTGAGAAAATCTTTGTGGATTAAGAGCACACTGTGATTAAAGCTATGGGTACCGTTTTATTCAGTAGTATGGTGTCGGTAATGTATGAAGTAACACTAGGTTCCCTCCTGAGGATCCTGTGTAATGCTGCATTATGTCAGAGAGTGAACGCCTTATGCTGATGCACTGATCACCGCTGCCGCCTGTTGGTACCGTAGAGATCTGCAGTTATTTCAGACACTCCTCTTGTTATGCAATGTTTAACCTATTCGTCATTTTAATTATTTCTTAATTTGTGGTATTTTATATAGAAAGTTCTCTTTCTGGAAAAACCCACCCCTCCACTCCAGCCATGTACAAATTCAGGCCATCCTTCAGTACCATGCCTAAAGTCCAGTACCACACTGCTGGAGATAAGGTCAGAAGAAAGGCTTTTTTTGTGCTTTATGCATGAGGAACATTGTCAACAGGTAGTAGTGTTTTTATTTATAGATCCCAACTTCTTTGCTCCTCAGATTGTTATGTCAGATGACCAAAAGGATTCAGCTATCTTGGAAGAAGGTGTGCGTGGTCACGACTACCGATCGGAGCCAAACCTGGATCTGCCTGAGTATGCCAACGCTCCTCTTCACCGCTCCTTCCAGTCCTCACCTTATCAACTGGACTCCGATCCCATCAACTCCCGCTCTGTCAGCCTGAAGCAAGGCCACCGTCGACTGGAGAAGGGCCAGCTCCAGGCAATGCCGCCCCAGACGGTTTCTTCCACCCCATACAAGGGAGTCTTCTCCCCAAACACTCGCTCCAACCGTAATGGCAGCCTATCTTATGACAGCCTTCTCAACCCCAGCATCTCCCCAGCCAGTGCCAATGAGTGCATGGCCCACCGTGGTATGCCCTCCATAGGATTCCAGTCACCCTACCTGCCCACCAAAATGTGCCACATCCGGGAACCTGAAATACATAGACAAGTTGCCCAAACCTATAGTCCAGTGATGCCCCCCAGGGGGATGGGTAGACAATCCCCTCACCTCAGGGACAGAGACCAATCTCCAGTACGCTACGATAACCTCTCCCAGACCATCATGGCCTCCATCCAGGAACGAAAGGAGATGGAGGAGAGGGAAAAGCGGCAGATGCTTCATGGACGCTCCCAGACCCATATCTATGCCCAAGACTCTGGTGTGTTTGATGGGGGTTATGGTCTACCCACCACGGCTTGCTTCCCAGATGGGCCACGTGGCCCAGGCTCAAGGGGCCCAACACCCCCCACCTATGGAGGCTCTAGGGACAACTTGATGGGAATTGGGCTGGTGAGCTATGGACAAAGAACCCCTGTGTTGCGGCATGCAGGTTCCACTCTGGGCCGCGCCCCTCGGACTTCATCCACCTCCTTGCATACTGATCACAGTAGCACTAACAGCAGCCAGAGCAGGGCCCTAGGCCATGAGGGCTCCTATCGCTCCCCAGCCCACCAGCCCCGCTCCCCTGCTATGCCCCGCTCCCCCTCCTACTCTCACCAGAAACTCTCCTACATCAGTGCTCATGACAGGACAGACTCGCCTCGGCTAGGGGGCCCAAGGTATGAATCCTGACATTACCCTGGGGGACTGCATGCACTGTAATGAAGTACTGTACTGGGAACTGGTGGAATGTATTCCCTCTGGGAACTTTGCTTTCTTCTTAACACAGCAAGTAATTGTTCTGGTGTATTATGTCTAACTGAGGCAACATTTAGCATCTGTATATGGTTTTATATTTGTTCGGCTCATCTTTGTTTATTTATTCATGTTTTGTCTGGTTTGGATCTGCCCATGTTATTTGTATGTTTACCTTTACTAGGAAACATATAATTTGTATATTTCACAAATGTCAGTTAAATAAATTAGTACGACTCGTTTATTTTCCATTTGCATGCGTTTCACCTTCTTCTCATGTAACATTCTCAACCCTGTTTTTCCACTAACATTAAAATAATCATCCATGTGGTTGTAGTGTTTTAATCATTTCAAACTGTGTTTATCCAAAGTCGTGTCCTGCATGTTTCCACAGCTCTTATTGTTCGGTTTGTGTGGACGCTCTCTGGCTCTGTGTTGAATCATGTTCTCTTGTTCTTCTTTCCAATCAGAGAGGCCATGAAAGTTAATGGGCATTTGGACTGCCACCTGAGCACCCAGGGTGCCCCCCTCAGCCCCAGTCGCCACAGTAACGTCAAAAAGGTGACGGGTGTAGGAGGTACCACATATGAAATATCCGTGTGAGCAAGGACACCTCCGCCTTTAACCACACCACCCTGCTACAAAAACCCTCTGACCTTTTTAACAACACAACA
This sequence comes from Garcialebias charrua, assembly GCA_038048925.1. Classification (NCBI taxonomy): domain Eukaryota; kingdom Metazoa; phylum Chordata; class Actinopteri; order Cyprinodontiformes; family Rivulidae; genus Garcialebias; species Garcialebias charrua. The sequence goes on along the minus strand of JBBPBX010020500.1, from coordinate 22,497 downwards.
GGCAGTAAGGGTCTTAGTTTTGATTTTACAGTTCGATCAGAGAATAAAACTGTTCTTGTGTCTGTTGAGTCCGAGTGAATCTCTACGAAAGGAGGTTTCCCGTTATCGCCACAGACTGTGCTGTATGTGTTGTTAAAATGTCTGTGACCCGTCGTCTTGGTAGTAGGAATGAAAAGTCCAACCATACGTCTGCGTCTCCCAACTCTTCATGAAGTTTTCCTGTCAGACAATTTGGAACAACCTACTCCAGTAAAGACTGAGGTGAACAATAAAATGTTTTGGGTGGATTGAACACCGACATCCTCGTCATGAACCTCTGTGGGAAGACAGTCAGCCGACGTCAAGAATTCAAGGTGCTTCTCTTTAACTCGTACTGTTCATGTCGTCTTTGGCACGTGTGATGGAAGTTTACAGCTTTGAGAGCGCTGGGCGGGTGTAGAAAACACGTGAGAAGGGTACGAAGGTGAAAGCCATGTTATGTCTGGTGGTTGCATTCTAATTTCAATGAGAAACGAGCTTTTTATTGAAGAGAAGCAAAATTTATCTTTGTTTAAAAATATATATTTTCCTCAGGAATTAATGCAACCATGCAGAGCTGCTTGTTGACATGAACTCATGTTTTTGAATGTGTCCTTTGTTGATGTTCACAGCAGATTTTTAGGGCTTGATTTTAGGCCTTTATTAGCCTCCCCCTTTATTACCCCCATAAAGGGGGCTGTTGAACCATACGCCTTTGTTTTCTGAATACATAAAAGAGCAAGACTGATATACAGTATCTGTGTTCTGAGAGACCAGAATACTTAATTATTTAATTTCCCTTTGGGATTAATAAAGTATTTTCCAGAGCAAGTCCAGCCTT